>VZRZ01002702.1:2105862-2251818 GCA_013398175.1 Climacteris rufus | reverse complement strand
GGGGGGGGGGGGGGGAATTCTCCAAATTCTCAACACTGCAGAACTCTGGGGAAAAAAGCCAACCAACCAAACATCAAAAAGACTAAATAGAAACATAACTAATGTCACTGTGCCAGTGAGTCCTTGGTTATAATCCATGATCTCATCAATAGGTAATAAATTCAAGGTAAGAGAAGTCAGTTTATTCCTCAGCAAAAGGACATGTCTCTCAGATACCACAAAGTGCCACAACTACAAAGCAGCTGGTACTCTGTTCAGTGGGGTAACTGCTTTGTACACTGACAACTTGGTTTCACAAGACTGTGGGGTTCACAGCACAATTGTTGCTTTTAATAATGTTTATTCACAGTTATGTTGTTGAGATTCTGAGACAATTAAATGTACTAAATTTTGGACCACACTACAGACTGCATTCGTCCTTTGTTCTCCTGACTTTCCAGCCATCACTATGCAAGCTTCAAAAAGATCCTTAAACAGAATGTGTCCTAGAAGGGAGGGCTTTTTGCCCTTTGTGATCACACAATCCACTGTGAACAGGACAAAACAAAGAACAGATCAAAACAATCCTCATTTCTGGCATGAAGAAAGACAAGCATGGAGAATTTGAGCCACATGGGAATTTGTTTCTGTAAAATACTGCATAATGATTCTATAAAGAGGCTTTGATTACTGTAAAATTCAATGATACATGCATTTCTAACAGCATAGGAAATCCTAAATGATTACACAAGCCTTTCATGTTTATTCATCAAATATTTAAAATACAGCATAATACAAAACATTTAATAAGTTTACTCTGAAAGCAATGTGCTATGCTCTTCTAGCAAAAACTTGCTCAAGAAGATAGTCTCACATGATATCCAATACATGTTTCTTACGTGATCTTTAAGTTGAATTATTTGTTCAGCTTTAGTTTTTAAGCACAAAGTTTCAAATGTAAACATTTACCAGTACAAGCATAGCCATAACCATAAAAGACATTTTTGTGAGACGTGGTAGAGGCACAAAAATCTGTTCTAATAGATGGAATTTGCTGTTTTCAATTTCACAGAACACACACCTCAAAACTTCAAAAGAAAAATGTGTTTCCAAACCCTAAGTGCCTGCTTTCACAACACAAAAGCAAGAGCAGATTTACCACTGCTCCATACCTCTCTTTTGATCTTTTCAATCCTTATTGGACACTCTGCTTTCTGTTTTACATCAATATCTACAAAAGGTCTTCAAGGAAAGAGTGGTGATGGGGTAGCCCTTTGTATTAGGGAGGGGTTTGATTGTCTAGAGCTTAATGATGGTGACAACTGGGTCGAGTGTTTACAGGAATCGATCGGGGGAAGGGCAACAAGACAGATGGACTACCCAACCAGGATGAAGAGGTGGACAAAATATTCCACAAGCAGCTGGGAGAAGCTACACTAGCACTAGTTCTTCTTCTCATGGTGGGACTTCAACTTACCAGATATCTGCTGGAAATTTGACCCAGCAGAGAGGAAACAGTCCAGGAGATTCCTGGAGACATTCCTGACGCAGCTGGTGAGTGAGGCAACCAGGAAGGGCACCTCACTGGACCTGCTGTTTGTGAACAGAGGACTGGTGGGTGATGCAATGGTTGGGGACCACCTTGGGCACAGTGATCACAAAATGTTGAGTTTTCAATTCTCAGAAAAGGGAAGGGAGTCAGCAGAACAGCCAGCTTGGGCTTCCAGAGGGCAAGGTTTGGCCTATTTAGGACCCTGGTTAACAGAGTCCCTTGGGATGCAGTCCTGAGGAGCAAAGGAGTCCAAGGCAGCTGGACATTCTTCAGGAAGGCAATCTTAAAGATACAGATGCAGACCAGCCCCATATGCCAAAAGATGACCTGCTGGGCAAAAAGACCGGCCTGGATGAACAGAGCTTTGGCTGGAAGTCAGGGAGAGAAAGAGTTTGTGACTTTTGGAAGAAAGGGAAATCAGCTCAGGAGGACTACAAGGATTAGGTTATGCAGGGAAAAAATGAGAAAGACCAACACCCAGCTGAAACTTTATCTGGCTCCTGCCATAAAAGACAAAAATGTTTCTATAAATACATTGGCAGCAAAAGGAGGGATAAGGAGAATCTCCATCTTTTATTGAATGCAGGGGCACACATACTGACAAAGGACGAGGAAAAGACGGAGGTACTTAATGCCTTCTTTGCCCCAGACTTTAATAGCAAGAGTAGTTGCTGTGTGGGTATCCAGGCCCCTGAGCTGGAAGAACTGAATATTCACCTGACTATGAAATTACCAATAAGAACAAACAAATCTTATCGAGTGACTCAAACATTTGCACGTTGCTCCATTTAGTCCAAGGAAAGGCTTCACCCCTGCATTGGGCTACCCATGAAGGCTGTGGTACCCAGCCTCCTGGCAGCACCAGCCATCCCTCCTGAGAAACAGCTCCTCCAGTGCCTTGTCCAGGAGATGTCAGTGTCAAAGGCACTGGGAGGGAAAGCCGATGAACCCTCTGAAAGGACAGAAGCATATTTTACAACTTAGGGTCATGTTTTCACAGCCAGTTGCTCCACACTGACTACGGAAACACTGTGCCATGCTCTTTCTCCTCTTTTCCCCACAGCATGCACATTTCAGAGGAAAACATCCCAGCCTTCCATACAAGGCACATGCCCCTTGAACACTAAAAGACGTTGTTATTGGGAAGTGTAATAGCAACCCTGGATTTGTTTGACTATTCTGATGTGCTCCATGATGGTCTAGTGGAGGGCAGAGCAATGAAGGATATGCATGAGTCACATATTTTCAAGCTTTTTAGACAATCCCAGACAGACTGGAGCAATCATGCCTGTTACTGAAATCCACAGCTGGTTAAAATAAAATCTCCAGGAAAATGGTATCATTTACTAATTAGTTCCCTTCTTTCCAAGCAGTGCTTTACACTTTTACAGAATACCACTGGTCTCATTGCTAGGGAGTTTTATAAATCTTTTCCAAAATATCTGCTCTTAGAGCAAACTTTGCCTGATGTGAGGCAGCAGTAGCATTTGACTGGCAGAGGAGGTAGAAAAGGAAAAGAAAATAGAAAATTAACAAAGAGTAGGTTACAATCTTTCCTGAAGATACAGCAATAGGGAGGAGTTTGACTCAATAAGAAAAAAAAATAATAAAAGGGTAGTAGTACATGTAGTAAAAGTAGTAGATTCTTTCAAAGGAATAAAGATTTTTGCAAAGCCAAAACCTCCCATTGAATTTTCAAGGGCAAGACGGAAAGATCAGTAAGGCTACAAATGGACTTTAAGTCTATACCTGTAACTTTACCAGTCTTGACACTTATCCTCAATTCTCTTACAGATACACTAGGATATATGAAACCTTTTTGTATCCTCAGTCACTTCAAATAAAGGTTTTTTATCAATACAAACCCAAAGGAAAGTCGGCAGTTTGAATCTTCCTATATGTATCCAAGACTTTTAAAATGTACTGAGGAAGACTGACAATAATGCTTTAGGTGGCTTCCACACATATGTGCCTAGAAGAATCAAAATGATTCCTCTCCCCCTCAATATCTCTAATAAAGATGTTTAGTAAGCCAGATGCAAAAGGAAAGCTAAATCTATCATCAAGTATATATTTATGAAAAAAATAGATTTTGAAGAGAAACATTAATATCTAAAGCTTTATTGCAAGTATACCTGTGGGTAGGATTGCAGTACTGTGCAGTACTGCTCTATTAAGGAGAATGAGGTAATAAGTAGTTCTAATTTAAAATCCTGCAGATATGGCAGTGAACAGAACTGAGAAAAGGAATACTTAAGAGGCTTTTTCTTTAAACAAAGTAAAGCACTTTTCAACATCACTTCAATTTTTGAAGAGAAACCACTTCAGTAATTTTAGCATGCACTATAGTGAGGGGCTGAGTGAGTGCACTCTGGTGCAGGCAGAGTGCAAGATTTCACATTTATCTCTGCTAATGCATTTCACATCCTGCTCTGCAGCATTCTTCATGTTCCAGCTGTGTAGCTCTTCACCAGAGGTGGCAAAGCACTGCAAACTGCGTGGTGGTGGTGGTTTTGTGACAGGGATCAATGCCCACGAGGGAACACAGAGCCCTGTCGCTTGAGATTTGGCTTCACAACTCAACTCAAAAAGCCTCTCTCGATGGACAGTCTTCATTTCCCACTCACCCCAGTGGGATTCAGTATTAACAGGGATACTTGCAATACCATGAAAAACCAAATTTGCAAATTTGCGTTCCTATTGAACAACTTTAATAGAAGATGCAAACCACAGGAGTCAAAGACATGTAGTTTAAAGCCTAAATGATCTAGAATTGCCACTTTATAACATATGTTCCGATATGTAAAACTGAATTCTATCCCCACTACTCCCAGAATTATCAAATTAATCTAATTTTATTCTCAGTGATTAAGAGTAAATTTGGAAAGGAACACCAGGCTGTGGAATGTGTAATATTTCAACTGCCTTGTGTACGTCCAGTTTCTCCTTGCTCTCAGGAGGTTCCATTAGAGTGGCTATTTTGTAACTTTCAGTATCACCTGTGAATTCCAGTAGTGACGTCCATCCAAAGGAAATTATCTTTGAAGACCAGATACACATAGTTCTCACCAGGTACAAAAAGCTGCTCCTGTCCTCTGCTTCCAGCACTTGTCCATGCATGGCTCAAAAAGAGGCAGCCCAACTCACTGCACACGAAGTTCAGAAATCTTGCTGCAGGACACACATATTCTAACCACAGAACAAAAACTGCTGCCTCCCAGATCAGTCACTAGGCTCCTCTTAATACAACACAAATTCGTCAGTTTTCTACTTACTGTGACTCTGTCACATGGCAGGGGCACCTGATTTGTGCTAAGCAGTATTTTCACAGAGAATGAATCCGGCTTCAGCTCTAAAACTTGCTAGACCAAAGTGGGCAAACCCATGTGCCATTAAGCAAGGTAAGAATAGCACGTATGTTCAAAAGTGGTACAGAGGTAATATTTGAACAGCTTACGAGCCTATAATTCTGATCCTAGTGGACTATGACAAAGATGAGGTGCAGCCCCAGTGTTAGCACAAAACCCAACTTTCTAAAATCCTAAAGACAGTGCAGCTCAAGCCAGCGAAACAAATTTGCTCATGGCAATATGGGAAGAAAATCTTTGTGATGTAGAAACAGATGTCACTGTACATTTTTCATAATATGGCATTACCCGTCATTTTGTATACATGGCTTCACTGGATATATTTAAATCATATTTCATAAACACTCCAACTACTTTATTCTAACTGTATCAAAATAAAGTAGGAATATCATAGTTTGTTAAAAGTTTCTGTTTACATTAAAACTTACAGGAATCAATCACTTAGAAAGACTAGCCAACACAAACAAACAAAAAATGCTTCATTATATTAAAAAGCCTCAATTACAGAAAGCCTGATATAGCCAGGATATAATTATGATCAACATCAGACAGAGACGCATAAAAAGTGAAAAGTGCAGTCAGAACATTCAGTGTGTCAAGCACAGTCAATATGATCCCAGCTGCACAGTACTGCAATATAATTAAACCACACTTCTCATATAAATTAAGTTAAATGACAGGCAAGAGTGAAGTTAACTATCTGCTGTCTGGTACAGGAATATCAGCATTACAAAATTATTTTCAAGTCCTTTTTGAAAGAGCAGTCCCAAAAATAAATTCTAATTGTCTCTCAGTGAGGGGCATTAGGTTTCACTCTAGCATTATGACCTATGTGCACAAGCCAATCAGTTTTTAATTGTGTTTGTATTATAGTAAAAATCCAGCAGGTTTGAAAATGAGACCTAATTCTCATCTATAGATAGAATCAGGTTTAGGAAAAACCCAAGAAAACATTTTACCCTGTGATGCACTTGCTGTCCTTTCCCTGACTTCTCTGCAGTCTTCTATTTGTGGCAGTAGAATCCTACTGCATTTAATTAATGCACAGGATTCACTTCTTATAGTTGCATTTTACTTATAAGAGAAATAAGACAAGTTAGAGCATGTAATTGTTACACGGGATATTAGCTCGTTTGAGCTTATTAACTAAAGCAAGCAGTAGTATAGCCCTGATGTTGTGGTAATTATTACTGTAGCCCCATTTCTGCAAAATGCTTCACAGTCAGATCCAAGGTTTATTTCTGCCATAAATGCTCAATTTTATGAACTGGTGTCTGATCCACAAGCACAGCCTAGAAGAGGAGGGTATACCTAGCAGCCCTGGTTTCCTCTCCACCCCTCCTGGATTACTTCACTGTTTGGAGGAATGGTGGGACTAGGTTTGGCAGCAATTTTTGAGAAACAAGAAAACCAGATTTACTGTAGACAGGATATTCAGAACTGTGAAGCCACAGCACTTGGAGTAGTTTTACTGCCAAAAGGACATATCCCATTTCTTGGGTTATGAAGCAAGCACCGAGGTCTGTGCTGTTGCAGCTATTGTGGTAACAGTATCAAACTACAGCTCATTTAAACCCGACGTTTATCCATCTATATAAACATCCAGACTAAAAAAAAAGTCACCCTGAACTAATAGAAAGTGTGATGGCTTCTAGTTATAGGTAAGAAACTCAAGCTATTAGTTTTATTTTGTCACTGATACTCTAGGATGTAAACAGAAATCCAAATATTGCCCCAAATGAAGTTGCAACCAGCATGGTCAGGGGTCTTTCCCACAAGATTTAAATCTTACATATTACTTAATTTTTCTTACCTACATCCAGCTTTAAAATGGCTGAGCAGTGAAAAAAGCTAAATGTACATCAACTAGAGAGGGAATTAATATTTTCCCCTACAAAAAGTTACTATAAACTATAGAGCTAGAATGTTTCACATAGGAACAATATAAATGCTATGACAAAAGGGAAAGGTATTCCCTCTTACCATTTATGAGCTATGTTAATGGGATTCCCTGGGAAAGACTCTGGTCCTGTACTACAATTGCAAGGAACAGTTATAAAGAGTTCTTAACAGGTTTGCAAAAACTTTATCAAATTACATTCATTCTCTAGGCTAGATCTTCTCCTGCATAAGTAGCAGTAGAGAAGCCTGCAAAGTAGTAGTACAGGGAATAGTACTATGAATCCAGTCCACTTTTTCCACTTACAGATAGGATATTATCCATCATCTGTCAGTCAGAATGAAACTGGAAGGAAAGGGACAAAGTCAAACTCCATTCACTCAATTCCTGTTACCTGTCCACAGATTACAACTCTATTGAATAAACAGGAGATCCCATTTTAAGCCCCTATAGTCTAATCCATAACCAAAAACTAAAATATATATTGTGAAAATGTATGTACATGTCCCTACCCCACTTATTCTTAAACAGAAAAGAAATCCAGATTCTATGCCTAAAATATTCCACACATTCCCATGACAGAACCAACCTGCTTGCTCACAAAGATAAAAAATTTAAATAAACATAGCAGCCACTTCCTACCTGAAAAAAAATTATTTCTCTAAACACATAACTTTACTTTTGTAAGCAGATCAATGACAGTCTCAAAATGCAAATTATGCCTTTGATTTCCCTCTTATAGATAATGAACACATATACAATCATGACTTAAGCTTGCACTTGCTTTAATCATGCTGGTTGCCAACTACAGATATGTAAAGAGCAATGCAGTTCATTAAATACAGGTGTCAAGGGCCATTCCTGAAGCCCAAGAGGAAACTATCAGCTGGGTTCCAGCTGCCACAGAAAGAAACCACACATCTCCCATAGGTCTTATGATGACATCTAGTTCTCTAAGGCTGTCTTAGATCACCTGGAGCACATGAAATGGCACTCAAGTTCTGTATTTCGCAGTTAAATCACTCAAATTGTCCCACTGACCTTCATATATCAGCTCAAGTGAGTAACTTTCCAAGAATAAAAAGCTGATTCTGTATCCAAGAATGTACAACACCAGAACCCGAAATGATTCATCCTCAGCAGTGACACTGTAGAGCTTGGACTGTTACAAATCAGTAACAGCAGCAGTCACAGAAAAGCTGTGGGTATCCCCACACAAGAGATTAAAATAAAATATGATTCTTTCTCTCACAGGTTACAGGCTGCAGTGTCATTCTGGGTTGTGCATATAAGTAAGATATGATCAGACACGTATTTCCAAAAAATTATTCACAGTGGTGTTGTCTCAGTCTGTTCCATATGTGCTCTGCCCTCAAAAGCACGCCAGAGCGATCGTTTATTTGCCAGGAATACCTGTGCTGATTCACATAATCCATTTAAAAGCCACAATAGATTGTGCCCGTGTTAACTGCATGGCTCTTTATTCTCTAATATAACAACATAAAAAAGTAGATTTTAGGCACAAAAGAACAACAAAACCAATTCTACATTAACCCGTTTCCCCAATTTGCTAAAGAGAGCCAAAGAACAACATGGCAAGAAACTTATTCCTCAGCAAGATCTATGCAAGAAACGAAGCAAAGCACTTACCGTGTCTTGAGATTTATCTTTGACATCATAGACTGTTAGTTTTATTTTAGTTTCCTCATAGATGGGGTATTCCGGTGGGAATGTCACACCAGTCAAAAACAGTGGATCTTTTGTACCCTGGGCAATATGAGTAAACATTCAGTAAGGTAACAGCTGGGCAATGTGTAGGACATCAGTATGGAGGTACAGAAGCCTAAAAGGTGTCAGCTGTCTACAGCAGGGAGATGGGAACAGCTCAGTATTATTATCCAATCAATGAGAAAGAAAAACAACTCTAAAACTTTAACAGGAAAACTGAAAACAAACAAACAAAAACCAAACAAAACCACAACAACTTCCTGGAAAGTTTTTTAATTGCAAAATGTTTCTGAAGCAGAGCCTAGTAACATGTCTTTAAACAGCTCATACACTATCAGCATCTGGAATACAACCTGTAATAACCAAACCCATTCTTACGCCCACGACACTTTCTGAAAGTACTGCAATTTCATCTTAATTTAAATGAACTAAAGATTTAACTTGCACACACACACAAAAATGAATGATCTTCATTAAGTCACAGTAATAAGTGTACAGAAATGCTACAGAGACTCTCTGTATTCCATTAAGGATATTGATTTGTGGAGAGGGGATTGAAATACCCCTTTTTAGGCAGTAGTGCAGTAAAATAACATTCCCATGCTTTGAAACAGTATGATTATATCTAAAAGCTGTACACAGAAGTTACTATACCATAGCTTCAGATATATAATTAAATAAATAATACAAAAAGTTGTTTATAATTTCTTAATGTTTAATGATATTTAATATCCAAAGATTTCCAGACACATATCCTTAAATTCTCTATTAAGTAAAAAAAAAAAAAAAAAAAAGCTGGTGCATGACAAACGTAATTTATCTTAAAGAAATAACTTTCTGTGCCCCTGCCTTGCCCCCCAACAAAACTTGACTACAAAGCTGAAAGCCTTGACAAAAGAAATTCAGGAATTTATTGAGATTTTGGACATTGTGTTAAGAAATGAGTCAACTTCTATTAAAAAAAAGTAAAGTTATCTATTCATCTTTTGCGCTACATCATTCCAGAGAGTCTGCAATGAAACATCCTGATCACATACAAGATATTTGAATTAAGCAGTTTCAGGATGGTTGAGGGCTTAAATCATAATAATTTAATTAGTAGTTGGTTGAAAGTCATTACACAAAGTAGTCACGAAATATTCTCATTGTATTTAACAGTTAAAACAAGCCTTTGGCACAATCACGTGTGTGTTTACAGTGAGACTTCCCTGCTCTTAATGAGTCTCTCCAGTAAGCAAAGCCAGTTACACCAACATTGCTCACACTTCATTTTCTCTGAAGCATTTTTGGTGTTTCTGACACTGATGTTTACAGGGCAAAGTGAAGACTAGCAGAGCAGCCTCAGACAGCTTTTGTTGCAGTGTGTGATGCAAGTTACTAATTATTTTATATAAAGTCACAGCCATTACGTACACACATTCTTTTCCCAAATTATAGAAGTAGGGTGATATTCTTCAAATTGCAAAAGCATCAACTCTCTAAATGGAAAAAACAGAACAAGAAACAAATCGGGTAACAGAAGAGATAATACACCTATGTTCTCCAGCAATTTAAAAATACTTTCCAAACTCACTGTACTCTTAATTTACTTTTATTTTGCATTGCCTTGTTCCTTCATGAGAGCAACTATTCCCTGTTTCACTCTAAACCTGTGTCTGGAGAACTGGAATATTCCCCCTGCCTCTACTTGGAACAACAGAGCTTTCATGAAAAGCCAAGTTAATTTCTGTTTGTCCTGGTTAAATGCCAAGAGCTACAGCACACTTAGGTATGCGTTACTAACTGCCAGAGTGTGCTTGCCTTACCTACGACTATGCACTAACTTGTTTTACTTCTCATTCACTTTCTAAGGAAGAAACGAGCGATTCATTAATCAACATGTTAATTGAATAAGAAAGACTCTCACCTCCACGATTTCAGTGCTTGAATAGCGCGTCAAAATATGCTCTGCTGGATGCACCACTGAGACTTGGATAAACGTATTCAGCTTCCGATCACGGGTAGCAGCCACTAGATCCTTGCATGCTGGAGACAGTACAAAATAAAAATAAAATACTCAAAAGCAAACTCTGGGAAAATGCTGTCACAGGCACAGGACAAAGCAGACCATGCTCTGGCTCCAGAGTAAATCTCCAGAGACAAGTCGATTTAACAGAGGAAGTCCCTTGGAAGTAACCTACAGAAATAGGAAGTCACATGCTGCACAAGTGAGCTGAGATCTCGTTTCCACTAAAAATACTTGCAGCTTCTGCAAAGCTCCCTGCCAGAGGCTCATCAGCCCCAGTGTACGAACATGCGCGCGCATACGCGCAAACTTACGCACGCTGCTACAGCACTTAATTTTACATAACCACTCATTTAACTTGCCCACAAAGTGTCTCTCAGCAGCCTTGTTTGATCCTCTCTTGTCTGGCAATTTCTCCAGTTACATGACCATTTCAAACACATTCTAAATCAGCTAATTGCTGTCAGTGATTAGGTTAGTTTAAATAGTCTACTACTATGGTATGAACTTCTAGCAGAACTTGTCGCTGAGTATAAATCCACATACCTAAAAGCAGACAGCAAAATAACCAATTCTTTTGTCACTGCCTGCTATACAAATGAGAATTGCATTCTGCCTATATAACATCATTATTAAAACTCATTCTACCTAATAGAGAAATTCAGTTCTTGTTTAATAATTCATTTTTATCTTGAGCTCAGAGTCATGCAGGTGACTGAGTTCATTCTTTAGACTAACACACCTCGTGCCTTCTAACTGAAAGGATGAAAGCACCAAAGAAAAAGGAGAAGGGAATAAATAAATGCACCATTAGCTGCTCTGCAGAAGGGACGCAGATTAATGGGGCATGCATTGGCTCAAAAGCAAACCCCATTCACCTTCCATTCTTCACTAAGGAATACACCGTGAATAGTGTGTTGGGGACCTACCCAGTGCTTTCTGCAGGGCAAAAAACTGCCCTGGGATCTTAGAAGCCTGAGGGAAGCAAAGAAAAGCCTGCAGTTTCAGAGAGGGTAATTGTCAAGGAAGAGCTGAGGGTCTTTTCTATGATCCACTGCCATCCAGGGGCTTCCTCAAGTGCAGCTGACCTTTAACATTTTAAAAGGTGAGTCAGATTATCCTCACAGCAAGCAAACTTGGTCTGATGAGAAGCCAAGGCTAGAAAAGCTCTGGTACATACAAAAGGACAACTCAGCTTGTTTTATACCTTTTTTTCCTTTGGGCTTGAACTTGGTCCTGGAGTAAATAAAAGGAAAACTGGCTGAAGCTTTTTTACCCCTCTTTTATAACAGTTAAAAGAGACAAGGAGACAATTAAATCTAACATTCAGCATTTAAAGATTTTGCTTTAGACCAAATTACGAAGGAAACCTCTTGGTACATAGTCTCAAACTGACCCTATCATAATTTGGTGGATAAAGTGGGATAAGCATAAAAGCCTGTGCATGATGAAGTCTTCATGAAACAGCTGATGTAACAGCACCAGACTCAAACAGCAAGTTGCCAGCAAGTTCTTGTTGCTACGGCTCACCACATTATTGAAATGACTAAATACCAGCATTACTTGACATCACCTGAAAAATTACATAGGGAGATTTGCTGAGACGCAGTTACCAAAAGCACAAAAGGTTGGGCAGACACCCACGAATTTGAACTATGTCCTCTCCAAAGCTGATCACAGATGCAGTACTAGATCACTGGGATGTCCAGATACAGCCATCTCCCCCGCCACAAACCCTGATCTCCTGCCACCGTACAACCCTTAAATATTGCTGTCTATAACAATTCTTCTAGAAAACAGCACAGTAAAGTTTCAGAGGAATGGCAAGACAGCTCATGTTCACTTTCAGGAGCTGAAACAGAAATACAGCCAAATTTTTCACACCCACCACAAAGGAAGTTTAGCCAGCTCACAATTCAATTGAATACACTGAAAAGAAAAAAACCAGAGACATGGACACTTAGGAAATACAACATTAGACCCCCAAAAAACACTACCAGTGACTCTGGCAGGAACCCTACAACTGCATTCTTGCAAAAAGTACTCCTGCATGATGAATGGAGGTAAAACTCTCACAAATCAGTTTGATTTACTTGTGGGTTGTCTCAAATACTTTATCTAGATGTGACTAAATCTTTTAGCTGCCAAGAGCACAGGCTTTTATCCTATTGAGAAACCTTTAACAATAGAAAGATTTGCACTAAGTGGTCACCACCTCGGTGATACCTGAGCAGAGGACACAATTAATTTCTGTGACAGTACTGCAATCCAGTCATTAGATCATTTTTCCTGTAAAAAGGTGGCTTAGCAGCATGATCTTGAGTTTCATTGGATAGAGCTGACAGCAAGATAACTCATCTGCATATCTCCTATAGGGAGGATCAGCACAATCAGAACTCTTTGGGAGACCCTGGTGCAGAAGGATAAATGAAATTAAATGAAACCTGCATCTACTTTGATGACAGTATTATTTCTCTCTATTGTGACACTGGGCTACTGCTGTTCACAACTTGCCTTTCTCTCAGAGAGGATATTCAATGAGGTTGTCTGTGGTAGAGAACACAGAAGTCGTCATTTTGTGCGACAGTGCATCACTTCCCTTAAAAACAGCCCAGATGAAAAGTTTAACAAAACAAAAGGACTACTTTTAAGCTAATGCCAAAGAATAAAAGCTTATTATGTCCTGTTGAAAGCCTGGCAAGCTTCACAGTCCCATGTTGCATTATTGCCCTTTGAACTATTTTACTAACACTATCTCTGAAAACCTCAGGTCTTCAAAGAAACAAAGTGGCCAAAACGAAACACATTTGTGAAAGCAGAGGACCAGCTATATGTTACCCATTTAAACACGTGTGCTAGGTGCCATTGGCAGAGGAGTCAAAAAGAAACCGATGAAAACACAAGCATGAAAGGCCATTCTGTTTCCTTAACTGCAAATATAACACCATGAGAGCAGGCAACAACACCAATGCACTTTCCACCATCACCCATGCCCGAGCAGACCACAGGTCATGTTACTCCTTAATACTTCACTATGCTTGAATTAATTCTAGAAAAAACTCATCAACACAACTCAGTGAAATGAAGCGACAGCTTGTACTTACACGCCAAAAGTATCTGAATCTACTCATTGTGACTGTTGACTCAGTGTGCAAAAGTTTGAGTCATCCATTCCCCTGGTGATCCCACCTCTGCTGAGCCTATCAGTGTACAATGAATGTTTGAGGAAGAACTGCATTAGGAATAATTTCTGCTTGAATATCAACAGAGAAAAAAGTTAAGATAGCAGGAAGAAACAAATCCTCTACACATGAAGCAAGGAAAAAAGAAGGCAAGAAAGACAGCAAAGTAATCACTATATGCAGAGAAATGAGAAAGGCTGCAAGGAAAAAGAATTACTCTAGAAAATGTTCATAAATATTGGTTACTGTTTCCTCCTGGAATCTTGGAGAATTTTTTGAAAGTGCTACCTATGTATAGGAAGAGAGAAAAACTTTTAAACATCACAATGACTGTGTAACAGTAAGAAGAAAGGAAACAAACAAAACAAACAAACCTTCAAAACAGAAATAGCCTGAAAATTCATCATGTACCTTCCCTGAAACTATAACACTTCTGACCAGGCACTCAGCACTCTCTGCTCCAAGTACTAAGCACACTGGAGCAAAATGAAATTCATCTGGCAGAGAAACAGGGAGATGCAGCATCTCCCAAAACTTAAAGAAATCCAGTAGCTAGAACAAATAACATGGGCAGAGAGAATGAAAGATATCCTCAGCTCAGAGTTGTTTGGGAAGGAAGCCAAGTACTAGCACAAAAATTGGGAAATGGCACTGAAACCGCATTGTTTGTTTTTGGTAACTGGGAAAATTGCAGTACACTGGTGAATGTCTCCTCTTACTCTGGATTCACACAATGCATGTATTAGCCTACAGGACAGTTTGCAAGATAGCCCTTTCTTTAACCAGTGACAGAAGAAACACTGTTTCCCACAGCTTCATTCCTTCTCATTTTCCAAACCAAAACAGATCCCAAGGGGCTGGCTAAGGACTGGAATTAACCACCATAGCCCTGTTATCTCCATGGCATGTTATTTTGTACACTGTCAGAACAGAAAATTAGTGGTATCTGGAGAAAAGGGGCATGGGAAAAGCCTGTGTATCTCTCACACACACACATATGAACATAATGTTCAAAATTTTATTCATTTCATTGACAATGCAGTAGCATTATTATCCCAAAGAAACATAGTTTATAAATAATAGTGTACAGTCTGTCTTGATAAACCAATTAACTGTGGTGTAGCTGTTTCTTAGTGGTAAAAAAGGACACATTAAACAAGAGAACACCACGCTCAGACCTGTGCTACCAGCAGAACACTGAACAGCACAGAGTTTGCTTTCCTCCACCCTGGGGGGTGTTGGGGAGGGGAGGGACGTGTAAGAGAAGACAGTGCATCTCACCACTGCCTCTGCTGAATAGGAATACCTTCAGTCAGGCACATACAAAAGCTTAGGAATAAGCCAACTTCGGAACATACAGGCTGTACTTTTGCATTCAGAGTGCAAATGCAGCTGCAAGAGCAGCAATGTGTTCTGTGTGTGGCAAAACCTGCCTGAAAGCAAACAACAGGAACATTTGAGGATGGGCATTAGCACAGAATGGTGTTAATGAGCATGCCTGCTAGGGTTCCATAATAAATCTTACTAATTGATTTATCATAAAGACTGCTAACTGGTTGTACCATTCCTGTGCCAGCAGAAATGCTTCAATTTGATGATGGGTACAGTCCCTGCATCCAGGGACTGAAGGAACAGAGAAGTTGCTCCCATAACCATTTACAATGTGGACTCCTGAAAAAATTCACCAAGCAAGGCTAAATAGCAAAGGATTAGGCCACAAAAATTATAATGTCCACATTACCACAAAATGAAGGCACAGTTGCTTAGCCATGCAACAGGTGTGAATGAGGAGGGACACCCTTTAATTGCAGTGACTGAAATAGATGCTCAGACTCAGGTGAACTCTACAATAAAAAGAAACTCTATGGAACAGAAGACTACATCTGGAGCACTTATACAAATAAGTGAAGATGCACTGATTTTTACCTAAGAAGACATTCAAGATCACTGTTCCTGTCTCCGAGGATGAGAGGCTTCTATAAAGATAATATATATGTTCTCTGGAATGTACAGCTGGTTGCTAAAGTAACCTATTTATATTTTCAAGGAAATGCACATACATAATACAATTAGTATCCTTCAGGGATGCCTGTAATAAGCAGCGGGAAGAAAATTTCTACCAGCAGTCCAAGGAGAAAGAGATGACAGGGAAGTCTTAACAGATGAAGCATAAAAAATAGTATCTCTATGACATCTCTACAAATACAGTTTTTTGGGGAATAAAACCCTACAAATACCACCAACATTAGCAGTACTAATTGTAAATAATATATCAATATGCTGCCCAGAAAAACAACTGTCATTACCCACTTAATTTGCAGCTAAAAGAACGTAATTATTTATGAGTCATTGAAACAAGATACACATGAATGCTGCTGGGGGGAAATGTTGTATGCTAGTGGAGGGTAGGGATAAGTGATCGTACCCAGGAGTTGAGATGCCAGCTGCACTCATCTTACTTGCAGGTGAAGTGATAAATCTGGTTAGAGTTACCACTGTGAAAATCAGAAGTGATCTATTTCAGAGTAAGCCCTGAGTGTGGAGGGTGTAGCTGCAAAGGAGCTTAGATCCCAGCTCAGATGGCAGTGTGACTGCCAGAGTGGCTCCTGCATGGCCAGACAGGGAAGTTTCCTCAGCAATGCACAGGCTTAGTCTGCAACTTTGCATTGCCATTACCAGCATTTCCTGAGCAGGGGTTTCAATGCTTCTGATGTGTTACAACAGGCCTATTTCCTCTTACAGCTTTACTGTTCAGCCTAGATAATCCAGGCTACTTAAGAATTTAAGTATGATAGATGCAAGAGGCCCAGGAAACAGGATCAACACAGCGCACAGGCACTTGCTGCACTGCAGGAACAAATGCACAGTTACACATGTTAAGGGTCCATCCAGCGCTATTTCCATTTGTAGTGCCCCGATCTGCTGCTAACGCCGGACGATTTGTTCCAGCACATTCACAGTCCTGCTCCGGCTTCATTTACAATTGTAAATTGATGTAATTCAGTGTAGGACTGACTTCCACCACCGCCCTGCTCTAGGCTTCAGCTGCACAACAGCAACAAGGTCATGGAAGAGAACTTCCAGCTTTGCTTGGAAAAGATGGTTCCTCAAGTAATTAGAAAAAAACCCTGATATTGAGCAAGATTTTCAAACTCGTTTAGTTTTTGAAAATGCATCTGAGAACGTATGTCTCTCAGATGTAAAATGTTATTTTTCAAAAATGTTATTTTTCAGATGTTATTTAGTAAAATATTATTTTTCAAAAAGAGACTGCATTTCCTTACTGAGCACACTTATTCTAAAAGCACTGAAAGCCTTTTCTCAGAGATTCTCCAATAGTCTCATGACAGCAAAGCAGAGCTAGCTGTTTGCTTTTGATTCTCAATTATCCTCTAACTTCTGTTCAAAACTATTCTGCTCATGGCACCACCTCTTAATGATATTTAGCCTCTGACCTTCAGTGTTCTGGTGAGAGAAATGAGGAAAGAAAGTTTAAAAAGAGAGAGCCTGAAGCCTTACAAAATCCTGCTACATAGTATGACACCCCAAAATATATTCATACTGAAATCAATTTTGATACTGCTATTCCAAGGCTGCAATTGGTTTTAGTGTTCTTGGTATCTCAGAATACCACAAAAGGGATTAAGTCTCCTGGAAACAGAATTAAATAGCATTTTCCCCTTCATTTTTTCCTAATATTGTCATATCAAATATCTAACAAAGAAGTAAACTTGCTGTAATTTCTTTCACAGATTTCTCACTACCCAAAACCAGAGTGGTTACAAGTTAAAGTAAGAATGAAGAATCGAAAGAGCAGCAAATGGTAAACAGAATATTCCATTTTTCTTTGAACTATGACCTTCTTTATATCAAAAGCTCATAGAAAACCACTAGAACCTGAAATAACTTATTTCAGATTTTATAAGTAAAATATATTCTGCTTGTTCCTAACATTTTCCATCTCTTCAGATATAAATGTAAAAGAACGCATCAACAATACCACAAAAAGATGAAAAGAAACAAAAGTGCCAAGTCTCAAAGTTTTCAGTCTGCCACGTTTTTATTACAACAGCATACATTGCTTCCTGTGACATGAGCATTTATACTTTGCTATACCAGTTGTCAAATGAAGCATTATGTGAGTTTGATCCTCAGTGTGCAGCATTACTTTACAACACTGTAGAGACAGACTTTTACTCTAATATTTAAAGAAAATTCAGCTGTTGCTTAGCCTTACTCCAAATCCTTGTCATCACATGCATCTTCACAAGATGCTTTCAGGCTTGCCGAGGAAAGAAGCTTCCCTTGCAAAATAAAGGTAGACAATCAAGCAACACAGTCCAGCAACTACAGCAGATCAGAAGCTTCAGAAAGAGCCCTAAACAACCTGAAATCTTTTAGGGTGCTTCTTGGCTGCACCACAGCTGCTTTGAGCAGCTGTAAGGGAGCTACTCTGGCTCCTGGGTAGAAGGCCAGGTACAAGAGCCCAGCCCTCAGTAGGGAGGGATCCACCTGCTTCACTGGCATGTGGTGCAGCCTGGACAGTGACACGGGGACACCTCAGAAATACTGCAGGTTTAGAGGCTGCATTAAGGACTTTGTGTAAGTTTCTCTAGAGCTAGCTCTCTAATTAATTGTAAACTAATTGATGTGTGGCCGCAGCCCTGTCGCCCACGAGACTCTGTTGGTGAATAAAACTATTAATGTCTGCTTTAAGTCAAATTGGTACACAGCAAAGGTAATCAAATCAAGATGCTGGGACAAGATGCAGTAGGGAGCTATAACAGTAACTCACAAAAGAAAAAACAGACAATAGTAAAAGCAAAGCTATTGGTCTACTGTCTTACTGAACAGCCTTCAGATTCAATTGTGTGAGAAGAGCTGTGTTCCTTCCTTCACAGATGCCGAGGAAGGAGACTACGAGGAAGCATGAGAAAGTGACATAGTTTGAACTTCATGAAGATTAAGCCCCTCCCCACTCAAAAAATGAAATTAATTAAAAAAAAAACACGCCAGAACCACCCCCACAATATGCTCTAAGGGAGCACAGCAGCAATGTTTGAACCCTGTAGTACTTTCCATGTGCAGTACTCAAAAGAGGTAGAACACAGCCTTTAAACAAAGCAGGCAGTGTATGATTTAGCTTTATGATGGTACTTTTTTTTTTCTTTCCTATTTTTAAACCCCCACTCTGCTGGGATCCTAAATGACAGGCTGATTCACAATTGGTTCTCATTGCACAGGTGCCTGATGTTGCAAATGACCAGTGAGACAGCCTAAAAAGATGGTCCCCTACAGAAAACAGAATGCAAAGCACTGACTAATCCTTCCAATATGCCAGAGGTCACCTTTTAGCAAAACAAAACCTATACTCTCTGACATATCTCAGAGGAAACCAGACTAAAATGTACTTCAAAGACAAGGCAAAAAGGAGCAAGACACACTTTTAACCAAAAGAGAAAACAGATTTCTACAATCCAGAACAATCACTTTTAGCCCAGTAATGATTACATTTCCTGGTCAGGAAATACACGATAAATGTTAAATAATCTGCATGCAAGCTGTAGTTAAATGGAGAAGATGTTCTAACATAAGTAAGACTTGTCTGAAATGGTGGCAATGCCAGATTAATACCTAAATTAAAGATCAAATAAGAGACAATGCTTTACTCCTCTGAGGATTTTGACACTGTCATCTGACCAAGAAACCAGGATTGCTTTAACAGCATGGGACATGCATGAGAGAGCAAAGTATAACCCACTCATAAGGGATTTTTAAAAATATATATTTGTATTTTTTCACATACATGACAGAGTCCAGAAATAATAAAAACTCACAGCTCAAGGGTTGTGTCAGAGGATGAGTTTCAAGGAGTCCATCTCCCATGAGCATACTGCGTTTGTTTACTTGCATATTCTGAAGGAATAACCTTTACTCCTAAACTTCTCAAAAAAACTTAGCCATGAGAACTCTGCTGGTACAGACAAACAGCCTTTTAAAAGTACAAGGTAAAAAATACCATAGTGACTGTAGCTGTTGTGATCACCTAGACGTCATTTGAAAGGAACATTTTTAAAGCAGCACATACATTTGTATTTATAGTTTCTTCAATATCAACACTGAGTTAATTTCCTCAAAGATACTGGCTCCTAATTATTACTCTAATTTTATAACTCTGTAATTTGTATTTTGAGGCAGATTTCAGATTTCAGAAACAGGGTTTCAGATTAAAGCTTTAGCTTGTTTTGAACATTTGAACAAGACTGAAGTAAATTTTTTAAATTATTCTTTATCATATATCAATTTTATATTCCACATAACAGGCAAAAACCGTACTAAAAATATGGTTGATAGTAATGAAGTGTCCATAACTGAACAAGAAAATTTATTAGCCACAGGAGGTAGGGATAAAACAAGGAAGAAAAGCATTCTTAAGTGTTTTGTTTGTTTTCAGTAAAACACTTCAGGTCAGTCTGCTAGTCATGCTGCATCTAGTATTGTGTGGGATTTTGTGGTGCTGCATTTAGGAGAATTCCAGTTTTCTCAGGGCCTGCAGGAGAACTTCATTTTAAAGTTAAATCTCACCACAGGACATGCATTTCATAATTTCCAAAAATAAGTACATCTATAACTAATGTATTCAATAGGGAGGATGACTTTAGTCTTCTATTAATTAGATGTTTTTCTATTTATGTAACTTCTGTTTCCACATATAAGGAATAAAAACAAGTCCACTGGGAAACGTTTTATAACATGAAAGTATTACTGCAATTATTTCTACGGACATATTCAGAGATGTATTTAACAACTGCCATTTGAAAGACAAACGTTCAGTTAATGCAGTGCAGTACCATCAGAGGCAAAAAAGTCAAGAGCTATCATGCTTTGAGTTATTAAAAATGTTTTCAGTTAATATATTATTAGCCTAACAACACAGAGTTGCTTCATGTTTAGTCATTACCACTCTGCACAAGAAGCACCAACTACATGACTATTGTAACCTGCAAATAATTTGCTTTCTTTTTGTCTTCCAAATAACCTATAACCTTTCAGAATCATGAGGTGACTTCATCTTCAAGAAGAAAGACACAGAAGAAAAGAGATGGAGGAATTCTCCAGGCAATTTTTCATGAAGTGTTTTACAGTCTGGGCTAAAGGTTAGACAAGGCCACCTGCAAAAAGTGACAGTAAAAAGTCGAGCGTAAACTCACGACAAGACAGATATCCACGAGTGGATTTTAAACAGAATACTCCACGTCTCCACACACCTGCTACCTGGCTTTGGAGGTATTGAAAGCCTCCAGGTATTTAAGCTTTGAACTGTAAGAGGTCCCTACATAGCTGCAGGTTGGCTCCTGGGCACATCCCGGCTGTCTCAGACTTCACAACACTGAGCAGCTCCAAGCCCACCTCCGGCCCCATCAGGATTTAAAAACCCCACACCTCTCCTGACAGGTTCGGGCTGTCAGGCAGTGGCAGGGCACAGCTGCTCATCCACATTCTGCAAAAACATCACTGCTGATTTCCCTCACAACGCACCCAGCGGGGCAGCTGAAGGAGAAATAGTGCCAGTGCCTCTCTGGACTCCGTAGAGCACTGGAGCAGAAAGAGGTCACACACAGGGCACATCCACAGGTTTAGCATTCTGCCCACCTCTCACACAGCAGCTGCAAAGCTTTACACGAGAGAGGAAGACTTGAGTCTGCTTGTATCCACTAAAAACTGTCCCACCTTGATTGTAAAATCAGGGAGGTTTTCCTGGCAGCATGTGTAGAGGGGACAAAAGAATTTCAGAGGTTCTTTCTGTATTTTACATAAATTATTTTACTTTCAAGTGCCATTGAATTCAGGTCACTGCCCATCATCGCTCCAGAACTGAGGCCCACCCCACTGGAAATAGGGCACTAATCACCAGTCATCCTCAGCTTATTGTGTCTTTGACCCAAATTCTTTTATTCACACAGAAAAGGGTAAGAGTTTCAACTAAGTGTACAAGTCAATTTCAGTTTTATCCCTGGCCAATACCACTGCTGCAAATACATGTTGAGCAAACATGTTTTACTTCAAGCTTGCATTTTGCAAGCATTTCCACTAATAACTCTTCCCTGTGAGAATATATAGAAAAAAATACCACAATTTTCCATGTATACAGAAATCCATTAAAATGAGTACCAATAACACATGATCCAGGCCAACAGTATAAAAAACTAATTCAACATTAGCTCACTCTATCCAGTCCTGACTTTTTCTTTGCCCAAAAAGGAAGGCAACTCAGGCTGCTCTTAAATCCTTTATGGAATGTTCAGTGTGCTTCACATAAGGGTTTAATAATGACAAAAGGGTGCAAGTCCCCTAAAACTGCTTGAGTCCACATAGATGTCAACATTTTTAAACAGTCTAATTTCAATAGAATTATTTCGAGATGCTGGGGAATTTTTAGATCACAAGAAAGGTATCAACAACTATAAAGATGAACAGATAACTTCCTGTCTCTATAGTACAGAACGTGGGAGGAATCCATGTCAAGCCAATCATTAACAGCTCTAAGAAACCTCAAAACTCTTATTAGAAAGTTACATGACAAATCCCTGGCATACGGATGAGCCTTAAGCTTATTCAGTTCAACCTTGCTGCCCAACCACGGTCAGCCACAGCAGGCTGCATCCAGCAGGCTGTTCACCATCTCCAAGAGACTTCACAACCTCCCCAGGTCATCTGTGACAGCGTTTGACCACCATGGCAGAAAAAAGAGCATCTCAACTGTCCCTGTTCAGTAATTCTAAAATATTAATTCTTTCTTGTTCCTATCTAGAAAAAAAATCCCAGGACTGCACAGGGCACTAGACAGTAGCAGAGAAAACTAAGATGCCAGCCACTGAAGCACAGAACCTGCAATAGTAAAAATGGCTCTTAAGTAAACTTAGTGGTATACACAATTTCTTTTTAAAATACGTGTAAAGTTTAAAATTTTAATAGTACCAGACTTTGCAGTTTGATGAAAAAGCCCTGTTGTTGGAAGAAATAGCGTATTTTTAAAGGATTTATGAAGCTGTGGAGAAGACAAACATCTATTGCTGAAAACATTCTGCAGACTCTGTATGCCTTCTAAGCCTCCCTGACAACAGCATAGTTAAGGAATTAAAAAAAAAAAAATCTCGTATTTTGAGTAGTTAAAATGTCATCTTCCTGGGAGGTAGGGAAAGGTGGGAAGAAGGCAGCAGTGCCAGGATTGCCATCCAATTCTCTGTTGTAGGTAAGGAAGTCTTACAGAGCTTTTTGTAACAACAAAGGAATAGCTCATCCTTATTTGGCTCATTACTCTCTGTGTACAAATGTCTGCAATAGAGAATATTCTCAATAAGGATCTAAATAGTCCTCTTCATTCAGACAAGTATGCTGGATCCAAAAATACAACATTCATTCATTTATTATGTACCAGGTAAGCACAAAGCCATCCAGTCCCTTAAGAGCTGTGTCTCGGGATGTGTGCTGATGTAATGGGGCAGTGTGCTCAGGGCCAGTCTCAGCTAGGAAGATGCTGCCCAGAAAAACTCCTTCCATGGCAGAAAACTGGTTCTCCCCTTCCCAGTTCAGCCACTGAACTGACACATCCCCTGTCGCTCTGGCACCCTAAAGCCTGAAGGTGTGGTGTGCACACACAAACAGCCCCCACAAGCCAAGTCTCCCTCTCTGAGATCTACCAGACCTACAAAGGAGTCATCCTAAGGAATCTGAAGGGCCTCATTTGAGAGAATCAGGTTCAGATATTGAACTACTAAGAGCACACAGGCTGGCAAGACAAGTAGGAGAAAGTATGCACAGTAGGAGGCATATTTTTGGGGAAAAGCAGGAAGAGAAAAATAATGACGAGAAAAGAGCAGCAGCATGTACCAAAAATAACATCTCTCTAACTTAATGATCTTTAATCCTACTTTCCTATGAACTAGTTTAAAAATACCTTGGAAAAACAAGTTTTCCATTTTATCAGAATAATTGAAAACTTAAAGGCACGTTCAGCAGAACACTCAATACTTCAAAAAGCAAGCAATACACTTGTGAAAATACTCAAGGACAATTTAAGATATCCACTGAGTTATTTGTTGGTGTTTTTTTAATACCTAAGTGAGAAAAAAATTATAAGATAGCTCAATTTTGACAGAATTGCATTAAATCTCTACCTATATTTATAAATTCTTAAGTATTTCTGGAGCCCTTTTCCTACATAACTTTCAATCAGCCTTAAAAATTATCATAAGGACTACTGGTAGCTATGAGTATTTCACCTCAGAAATGACAACTAGTTTGGGCAAAGCAGCATGGAATGAGGCAGAGATGAACCCATGCTAAGACTGAGCTGTTCTAATTAATCTGTTTCTAATACCCAGTCTCACCGGTATACAGAACTAGTACTCAACACCACAGAAAACTTCTCAGTTTTCAGCATAGACTCAACCTTATCTCTTTGAAATTTTGGATAAAAGGAATGTTGTAAACATGAGACAACAAAGTCTATGAGAAAAACATGCCATAGACACAAAAGTAGCATTTTCAGTATCAAGAAGAAATTGATTTTGCTGAGAAGCCTACCAATTTTATTTATTTAAGATCCAAAAAAGAAAGGTCCTTCCTAGTCTTATCCTCCTTTTTTTTTTCCCCTGGCCTTGTAAATGCAGCAGCTTGCTAAGTGACAAGATTTCAGAATTTGTACATTTCTGGAAGAATTTAATCCTATTATCTGCTGCATCATTCGAGAGCTAAGATGATAAACCCCTGTCTCGCAGAACAGTTAAACCCCAGAAAACCCTTTCAACTGTTCAATAGCTTTTCAAATTCAGGTATCTACAATCTCCTCGCTAAACAGATTAGCCATAGCTATTCAAAATTTATCTCTAGATAAACATTTATATCAAAACATGTGAAAGTCACTGTGAGAATCTTTATTCTATTAGATTTAAAAGTTTCCCTTAGTCACAACCTTGATTTATACATATTTGTATTTATAAGGTTGTCATCAACTTTCTCCTGGTATTTCAAATACAACTTCTTTCTTAAAAGCAAAAGCTTCAATTTCATGGAGCAGAATGGAAGAAAACTGTCTGACACTCAGTTTGCACCTGTGTTTAATATTGATACCCCAAAACATCCTCATGTCCTTACTACTTGCATCACTCCATCAGCAGATTCCTGTAACTCCATCATACTGGAATATGCTCAGTCAGTAATGATTTACTCCCTCATGCTGGTTCATCATCTGCTCTGACCCACTTCAGAGCAAATAAACACCCCGGCATTTAATGAGCCCACTGTGGGGACAAATTGCTCCATAGCACCATGTCATGTAGAATTCTAATCTCTAACACCTACACAAAAATTGAATTTACACAAGTCAAAGCTGTTTCATGAAAATCATTAGGTATCAATGGATGCTGACAAGTTGGAAATATTTCTGCGACTACTTTTGTCAAGAATTGCTACTTACTGACACAGAAACTAAGCAGATAACTCACACAGTTAAAAAATGAGTAATGCTACACTACATATAATGGGTTTTCAGCAATAAAAAAATGCATATATATAAACTACATAGAATAGATATGTATATAACTCTACATAGATAATTCTACAAAGAATTCTATTTAGCTGTAAAGTACATAGTATTATAAACAGAATTTTCTTCACAGGCAAAAAGCAGGCAAAACACTAACTGAACATCTTCCCAAGTTTCATTATTGGGGATTTTTGAGTCCTTGCATATTCAGCAATACAATTAATACAGATTAATATTTAAGGATTGTGACAGCATCCTGCTTCTCTAGCTGCAATGCAAATGAAGACAATCCCTGCCCTAAAGGGATTGAAGAAAAGACTTCTAGAATTACAGTGCCTACAGGTACAGATTTAAAAATCCGGCCTAGTTCTCTAGGACTCAAACACAATGTATCTGGAAAAAGACTTAGCAAGCTTATGAGTTTCTGAAAAGGATTCTGGTTCTGAGCTTTTTGGGGTATGCGCCCATGCCACACACACCCCCCTACCCCACGCACCCACATTTTCTGGATTTGCTTTTTCAAAATTTTTTCACACATACCACATGGCTAAAAGAAGGTTTAACATAGTGAACACTAAAGGTTAGCAAATCAGGATGGTATAATACTTTATGCAGAAAGTGAGAGAGAATAAAATCAATGAAATTGGAAAGCCAAATAGAGAATGCAGACTGATTCTGTCAAGTGCCCCACAAGGAACCTGGCTATGCCCAAAACTGAAGAGTCATAAAAGACTAAAACAAGGCAAGATTTTAAAGGGAAAATATATGAATACATCCACTTGTTATTTTTAGTTACTTCAGTAATTCTGCCTAATTTATTACAACAAAATGGCCCAAAAATACCTAGTCTTACTGGTAGTATCTGGACAGTTTTGGCCTATTTTCTGACAGGGTATGCAACATGCAACAAGTGTGATGCTTTAAAGAGCTGCACAACGATGAAGGGGCAGATCTTCAGAAAGCTGCCTATAAAAAAGCTCAAAAGGTTAGTTTCAATTCGGCAAGGGCTATCACAGAATACCCAAAGCCTTCTTAAAAGCTAACAAAGTACTGTGGGAGGAGAGGTGGATAAAAAAGAGATGTGGGGTCTTAGCAAATCCTCAAATCACTTGTCAGCAGTGTTCACACATAGTCTGCATATAATAAAGAAAGCTTACTATGAGTGCCATGGAATGCAGAAGCACAGCAAAAAGAGCTGAATCTCCTCAGGGGTCACTAATTCAACATCACTCATCAATTTGCCTGATATGCATGATCCATCACCAAACACTGCCAAAAGAGAGGTGACAGGATGATGTGAAAGGCCATGGGCATTCACTGCTTTACAACTGTTTTGAAAGATTGTTTCACTTGTTGCTTTAGCTACACTGAAGCTGACTAAAAGTTAGCTCAAGTTCACCTGCAGAAGTGGGGGAAGAACAAACTCCTCCAGGAGTTACTGCAAAAACATTACAAGTCCTAAGTCAAAACATGCCAACACACTCTCTCAGACTGGACTTGAATTGCTGCCTCTTTGCAAGGATTCCTTTCAGTCAAAAAAGAATTCATCCTAGCAACACTGAGTTACTAATAATAAACTGCATTTAAGGCATCTTATGCTGTAGTGCAAAAGTCTCAAAGCAGACAGGAGCCAATAAGTGGTTCCCAGAGGAAAACAAGCGCATTCTTTGCAGTCACGTGGTAGCTTTTGTACTTCCTGAATCTCTTCTGTTCAATTTAAATTGTCTTTTATTTACTTTTTGTTAGTGTTGGGATGAAACAGCATCTAATATACACCAGTACAACCAGGAAAAAAAAACTGACTACATTGTTTGGTAAAAGATGGAATTCGTGTGAGACCAGAACAAACTCAAGTAAAATTCAGCAAACTCTTATAACATCAAAGAGCAAAATGTAAAAATAAAATAAAATGTAAAAATCAGAAACCCACCCTTCATTTTTATATTTTTGTTACTATTGTTTCTAACATGATGAACACTTAACTTTTTTGGAGAGTTAAATACCTCTCAGCAATAAATGACAGAGTTTGAGAGAAATGATCACTTCTAGATTTACTCTAAAGTGTGATGATGATGACTTCTTCTCATTTTATTTGGCTAACACAACAAAGCATCAGTTATTCACCAACTTGTAACTTGATGAAGCAGAAGGATAACCAAGCTAGATGGGCTAATTCTGCTAGGATCAAGACTGGTTTCAAGTTTGTGGTATGCATAAAACAAGCCTTTCTGCTTATCATTCTTCTGGGAACAGCTGCTGCTGAAAAAGCTCCAGATTATGTTTCAGAATTGGAAAAAACATTTAGTCATGCTCCTTGAGCAGCATCAATGTACCATTTATGTTCAGTATGCAGTGATAAATCTGCTTCAAGACCTTTTCCAAAGGGATGCCATCACGATATCACTTGAGAAAAAATAAGGCAGTGGAGAAAAAAAGCTTCTGCAGTTACAGGTAGACTGCTTTTGAATCAACTGACTATTTGGTAAAATGAAAAAATAACCTAAAGAGATTAATTTTAACACTTTGAACTCCTTGCTGAAGTCTGTCATTAAGTGTGTACTATTTAATGAGAC
Organism: Climacteris rufus; assembly: GCA_013398175.1. Taxonomy (NCBI): domain Eukaryota; kingdom Metazoa; phylum Chordata; class Aves; order Passeriformes; family Climacteridae; genus Climacteris; species Climacteris rufus. The sequence continues at coordinate 2,223,983 of VZRZ01002702.1, read as the reverse complement.
TTTGTAAAAGGACAAAACCACAAGATCTACATTATTCTACGCTTTGTAAAGTACCTAGAGGTTACTCAACAATAGAACAGCCAATCAAACTTCAATGCCCTAATGTATTTGCCAAAAACAATGAGAGGCTTTGGAAATGCCAGACAGGTGTTCTTATTAAAATTACCACCTGAATATGCCTACAACCTGTGCAGACACTTTCCTTTCTATACAGTTATTCAGATTACTAACACCATACAAAAACTACAATATCCCTTGCCCTCTCTTCAGAACTCTAATCAATTAGGCAAATGCAAAACCACTAAAATGTGCAAAACAACTAAAAATTAATTCTATTGGTCATTGAGATAGTAACTAACAAACTTTTTAGGGTTTTTTTCTAATTTATTTCTCCATATTAACATCATGTTTGTTACTGAGTTCATGTTTGAGCACTTCGATTACCGACTGCGCATTCTATTCTGCTCCCCTCATTTTTCTGGTTGTTGGAGTTTTCTTGTGCTGCTGTGTCAGTTCACTGTTAAACACCTTTAGAGGCACCAGCACTTGAAAACTTCACAACAGTGTTCATCAAGATGCCTAATATAATTTATCTCCCATAACTATTACCTGATACTTCAGCTGGGCTCTCATACCTCAAAGCAGCTACACTACATCAATGAGAAGTCAGGAATCTACAACATAAGTTAGATCTGGGACGCAAGGGCTAGGATATTTTAAAGAAGCAACCAAGAACAGTAGCTCCAAAATAAACATCTATAAAAGATCTAGCCCTGCACACTTCCAAGTCATGGGAAAGATTGTCGTCAGCTTCGCTGGTTTGTTATTCAGCCCCAGTTCCTGTTTAGATTCCTTTTGCTCTGCTCCTCCTCCATACTCAGCACCCTGCACAGGCTGACATATTGCACCTCCTAGTGCTTCATGGAATTGCATGCAGAACACAGGAAGTGAAATGCCATCAACAAGACAAAGTTTGCAAAGTAAAACTCAGCAGCAGCTACAAGGTTCAGAAATCAGCCATATTTCCAGAGAGCTCCCAGGAACAGAAAATTCAAAAACCTTAGTCTGAAAGATGCTCTGGTTCCAGAGTTATATTGCAAGACAGGCACACTGCTGAAAATGGTGAGTGTATTGTGGTGGAAGGCTGTAATTCAGAAAAGTTTTATCCTTTGTTTTAATCTCAGGAAAAATAAAAAAAAGATAACACCTAATTGAACTTTGAAATAAAATAAAAAGCGGCAATATTTTGGACATTTTATGAGGAGACTGCTTTCCAGAGTATTATGGATGTAGGATGTAGCAAGATAGCTACCACAACAAAACACAAACCCCTAGGAAGACATTTAATAACATTATTTCTAAATTTAGTTATCAGAACTTCAAACACTGAAGAGCAGTATTTAGATATACTGTCCTCAAATAAAAATCAGGTATTAAGCAGTACCCAAATGTTTTTAAAAAGCTGTATTCTGTTTTAGTTACTGAAGGTCCATTTCTGTATGTTATTTATTGACAAACTGGTGACAGTAGAGTTAAAACACAATTATGAGATGTTAGAATTTTTTTAATATAGCTAAACATGTATTTTAACTGATGTAAGCAAATGTCTATTTGCATATAGGTGTGTAAGTATACTACCTAACTAATACAATGAATATGAAGAAAATTTTAGGTATAAGTCATTCTTTCAGGGCTAGAGACCAGCTTTATATGTCATTAACTGTTAGATTTGCCTTGCAAATTCTAAATGCCAAATACCAGCCTAATCAAGCTGCAATGTCTCTACAGAGCCCTAAGATTTGGTTACCCAAGCCAGGCACACATCAGAGCAGTGTGCCTGCTTGCAGCAAATCCCTCTCTCATCCTGCTTACCACGCTTTGGCTCACCTCACAGAGGGATCTTGGAAGTCCTTGATTAGCTACAGCGAATGCCAAGTCTTTAATTAGACATAATCCAACCCTTCAAAGGGTGCTATCAGTGAACCAATGTCCTTGGCCTGCCGGCAGCAGTGCCTGTTCCCCTGGTGCACAGACTGGGTTGTCACAGAATCCCTTCCAGCCGTGTCAGTAACCAGGTGAAAGCACAGGAGCATCTCCAGTGCCTGCCCTCGGGAGGGCAATTGTAGCTGGTTGGGTCAAGCAGCACGTGCATCTTTCCCAGCTAAATGGTTCCTGTCTCATCAGCAAGAGGTGTCTGCTGGTGCATGTACATTTGTACAAACAAAGAGCACAGCGCTGGGGACTGCGGTTGCTGGAGCTGGGTAGTGTTGGACGGGAATGTTGATACTCCAATAAAAAGGATGACTGCTAGGATAAGAATTTAATGGACTACCCAGTCACTGAAGGTGGGTTCCCCTAATGCAAATATGTTATGCTTTAATATTTAGCATTATTTTAGGATCAGGACACTAAGAAGCAGTTTTATATATTTGCCTATATTGCCAAATATCCCTGACTTATGACACTGGGCAGGAGTACCAGCCAAAACCAAGAGGTTTATGGTGCTCCTCTTATTTACCTGAGCAGCAGCAGAAGTCAGTATATAAGATCCCTCACAGAGCTGCAGTGACTCAATCAATAATGCTGCAGAACAAACCACAGAACATAAATGCCTACTAGAAACAGCCCAATGCAAAACACAAATACTGACACAATGACTGAACAGAGATCCATCCAGCACGAGCCCAAACAAGTCTGAAAATGGTTTTACTTTGTTTTTACACTTCTGCCTGCTGGGGCACATTTATCACTGAAAGCAACTTCTCCTGAAGCATTGCTCATCTAATTTGCAGTCAGCAGCTGTAGTGCCTTCCTCTCTCCTACACTACACCAGAGTCATTGTGGGAATTTGTTATTGCTGGAACACTGCAATTACTGGCTATGCTCAAATACTACTGTCACACCACCTATAAAATGTATATAGAAATGTACAGAAAAGTTAAAGGTAAATTTGCTTTTAATGATTATTATACCACAGTGATTCCCCAACAGAGAACCAGAGAACTAGGCCTTTGTTCCATGCCAACATTTAAAAAAAAAAAAAACAAAAAAAAAACCCACCAAAAAACAAAAACCAAAAAACAACAACAACAAAAAAACACCAAACAACTACTCAAAGTTTTGTAGTACCATGACTGTCTAATTTTTAAAAGACATAGAGGTTAAGACACCCGGATAAAAGTTTAAGGTATTATAAGAATGATTGTATCAGACAGAACTGCATCTGTCCCAAAGAGCACAGCTTTAAGGTGTCAGCTTTAAAATCAGTGCAGTTGCAGCCACCCACAAGCCAAGTGTGACCCAGTTCCAAAGACAAGGCCAGGAAACAGACTCCCAACAGTGGAATGGACAGAAACAGAAACTGCAGTCACATCACTGATGCCATCTTGGTTGCTGTGTTGGAGGTTTTCTGTGGGACATGTGTTTGTAGATAACTGAAATTCTCGAAACAGAGGAGTCTATTTGATATTAATATCATATCCTGCTTTAAAAGTCTGTATTTCTCCCCTCCCTCACATACAAACACTCCTTTGCAACAGATATTTCAAAGTTTTTATACCAGAGTATATCTAACAGATACTGAATAACTGAGTAAAAGTTTCTCAGTGTACAGCTATACATCAGATGAATATTAGCAGGTCACATGAATGCAAAAACCATAATAAGTTTGACAAGCTTTAGTCAGTTCAGAATGCACACAGCATAGAGTACCAGATATTTCAAAAGCTACACTATTTTTAACTTTGTTATTTTACTGTGCACAGGAGCAGGGAATAATCATAGGTTCATTTCAGTTGGAAAAGACCCTTAAGAGAGAGTCCAGCCATTAATCAACTAAACCTAGCTACTGACCTTATTTCCAATATGAAATCATTGTATGTAGTGCTTCTACAGCAAATAATTATTTCACTTACTATTTCAAAAGCTTCAAAGCTTTGCACTGAAAGAACAATGAAAAGCAGCCACTCTTCCTTTCTAAGTGCACAGTTTGGGCTGCAAATATTGTGCTCCTTGATCTTGTATTACAAATACACCTGAATCATGTTTTATCCCTCTGAATAGAGGGGAAAGCTTGAGCTGATAGGACACTCCTGAAAAAATTCTGTTACATATTATAATAATGTATAGCTCTCATATACTAATTACTTATACAAAGTACAAAAAATCAAAATTCCGTAAAAAATTTACATTGACTCTTCACTACAAAATAATATTGCTTTTAGATTAAAGTTTGTTCTAAAGCAACAGCACTTTTATCTGAATAAAGTATCTTTTTATAAGCTCCAAAGTAAATGTCTTTTTCCAAATAAGTATTATTTCAAGAACAACATTCACAAAGCTGTTGGGCAGATTTTCAGCTTGGTAAAGCAGCACAGCATTAGATAATTCAATAGACCTTTAGCCATTCCAACCAATTAAGAAAGTAAAACCAGCATTTCAAAAGACATGCACAGGCATCTCTTCCACCTGGAGCTTCATTTTCTCAGACAGGTCACACATTACATTGTATAACACTATATATACATAAAACTGCTCTCACACACACAGACCATTAAAAATCCAAAAATTCAAAATTATATCTTACCAAGACTGAACTCCAGCTTTGGCTCATTTTCAATTCTCTGAATACCTTCAAAGGTTAAGAAAAAAAATATTAGAAATAATTTGATTTCTATGTCTTGCTTTTTAATACACACTAAAACTTTCACATGCCTAGAACCACCTGCCATCGCCACTGAAGTAACATTTTATAACATTTATAAAATCTTACAGTGAAAAAATAACTTTTCTTTAAATACTTGCCTGGAAAAAAAAAAAAAGATAACTTTTGAAGAAGACTTCCTTCTTTTTTTAATAGAAACTCTCTGTTGCTGGGAAAGGAAACTAAAAACCCAGCCTTCAATGGATGGCGTACTCGTAAGATTTTCAATCACAACAACGGACTATATTCTGGTGACAAAATATTAAACCTAACTATTCATTTTTAAGTAGCTATGTCATCACATTAAAACCAAAATCCATGTTCTGTGAAAGTATGTAAATCAGGTCAATATAGTAAAATACAACCACGTTATTGACCTACAAACAAATTGTAAAGCAACACAACCAACCTTTTAGTTGGAAAATAAAGGCATTAATTCTTTTTTTCATATAGCAGGAACAAGAAGAGCATTTTAATCCATTGTGGAATTATGCTCTTTTGCAAATATTACTGCAAGGGGCAATATTTTCTTGCTGGCTAGAATAAAGGATTGAACCACAGAGATGCAGCAAGAGAAATGTAGGATGGAAGGAGAAATAGGTAAATAACACTGAGTTGTTCACCTAATGCAGAAAGTAATTGGATCACAGACACTGTTTCAGTGAACTTGTAGAAATTAAATTCTGTCTTGCTAACATTTCTCTGTATTGTCTTCAGCGAGCATTATTAATGATTAGTCAGTATTGAACAACTTGGTCAGGTGAGAAAGACCAGGTTGGTATAGGAACTGGAACAAGACTTTTGTTACAAAGAAAAAAAAATAAAAAAACCTCCACAAATGAACAAAAACCCTCCAAACTTATAGTTTGTGTCTGCTCCATAAAAACTTGATACTGCTGAATAAGTCTAGCTTTACCCTGTTCTCATTACTCTAGCTATTCATTCACATCTGTGCAAGAAAAATTACAGTTGCAGAGCTTAAAAAGGCCAAAGAGAAAAAAAATGCAAAAGATTTATTCTTTTTTCTCTTTTAATGGACTTTTAACAAATTTCTGAGTTGAATTCTCCCACTAGCATATTGGTCTGAAACACCCTTATGAATATACTGGATATAGAATTGATTAAGTGACTGGGCACCTGAAATACATTCTCTAGACTCCAGTGCACCAGATACAACTCAACATATGGCTACTTGCATTCAAATCCCTAGAGTGCTTTCGTATCACAAAGAACAAATCTGTGATACTAATTTAAGTATCACTAAAGCTTTATACATTTATCAAACTTCTCAGACTACATTTCAAACAGCAGTCCATATGTTCATAAAGAACATAAAAGAGGAAAAAATCCTTTAAGTCTTATGAAGTAAATATTTTAGAGAGAAAAAGTCAGAGTAATCACATATTTGTCCCCTGAAGTTTATGTGCATAAACAAAAATATATCAGGTAAAAACATTTAAAGACAATTTTGATCAGTTTACTTCCTCTACAACTGCACTGTGACAAGCAAGAAGTTGAACAGCATTTTGTAACCAGCTTGTGACACAACCTGTACTGCTACAGAAACTGGGCCACCACGCAATAAAAGGAGTACATGCACTTACTCGTAAACTGGGGCTCTCCTAGACTGTCTAACTGGGATGAAGGGAGAAACTGTCGTGCTTCGTCTGAGGATCTCTCCTCTTTGATTTCCATGATCAGCCTGTGGAGCTGCTGAATTTTATTCCGCAAACCTTCCGAGTTGGCCTCTCCCAGCGCCACAGCCCAAAATTCACGCTCCGCCTTCGACGCGGCTTCGAGGTAACGAGCCGGTGCTCCACTCTGAAACTCTGCATTCAGAAAACAGGAACTGTTGCTGCATTCTCTTAGGAACTGTGATCCCAAAGGGGAATCCTGGAAATATTGATGTCACATACAACCAAAACCACCACACACACATTTATGGTCATGGTCACAGAACCACACACTCCCACCCACCTCTCGAGTCAAACCCCAGCTCCTTCAGGCTCAGTGCAGTATTAAGCATATCCACAGAGTAGTTCCAAAAGCAACTAACAGATGGCTAAATTAGGTGGCAGAATCAAACTCAAATGGAAAATACATTCTCAGCACAGATTCTGCAGTCTAGTAGGCAGCTCTCAGAGCTGCTAACTCGAAAAAGAATTTGATTTAGCAGGGGCAGCAGACTCAGTTCTGTCAGAGAGAAGGATTCACCACAATGAATATGTCCATCATTTCTGCTATTAGAAATCTCCATTATGCTCAGTGTCTCATTCCTCCTTGCCAGAATACAGATCAGCAACACATGCAGATAATTTAGCATGACATAACTCCTCTGTGAAGACTCAACAGGTTCTGTGTGGGAGCTTCTGACCTCTTTACTATCCATGTGTCATTTGCTGTTCTGCCTGGAGTCTAATTGTTTAATGATCAAATTATCTAAGAAGAACAGAAGACAAGGGGGAAAAAAAAGAAGCTGAACCTTCCAAGGAGTCCAGGTAAGGGTGGGTCATTTGATTAATATTAGCACAGGAATAAAAAACACCTCTTGGGCATTTAAAATTCTGCAGTATAGATGGCTTCACAGAGTCACAAATTCAATGTGACATTCAGTGCAACACACTCTGAGAAGAGCAAACTGGGAAAGAAAGAAAAATCAATGCTTCTTTAAAACAAGTTACCAACTAATTTAGAAACATAAAGCTCTATAAAACACCTGTGCTTTTGTGTTAATAAGGAGTGAAGTGTTTGGTTGGACATCAAGATCATTCTGACCTAAATAAGCCATATATCATGTTACTGGATGAAATAGAACACTTAAAGGTTTTCATACTTAGTTTGAAAATCCAAACCATGTAGAAAAGTTCTTTTCAATACAATGTGAATTTAAATTCCTTTTACTGTCTTGAATATCTAACCTTGGGCACTTGCACACATGTTATTCTAAACCTGTTTGCACTTCATAAACTCAGCATCTGCCAGTTACAATTCCCTCTGCTTTTATGGTTATGAAGGGAATAGAAGACAAAGCCTCAAGTCTGGAAGCCTCTTAAAACTGTACACAAATCCCTCTGGAGATAGGACAAGTTTTTGTCAGGGCTGGGCCTAAGGAAATCTAATTGTGTGGCTGCAGATGCTGCTAAAAATGCTGGGTAACATTGCATATACCAGTTGGACTATAGATTTCATAAGGGAAAACTGGAAAGAGGAGCAGAAAGTAGGAGAACAGTTNGGAAATCTAATTGTGTGGCTGCAGATGCTGCTAAAAATGCTGGGTAACATTGCATATACCAGTTGGACTATAGATTTCATGAGGAAAAACTGGAAAGAGGAGCAGAAAGTAGGGGGACAGTTAAAAAAGTTTTTTTAACTGCTTTGGGGGCAGTTAAAGTTAATAAAGAACTGTTGCCACTAGCTCTGGCTCAGTCAGGAAAAAAAGGTAGTCAGTTCTTGAGAGAATACTCAAAATCTGAAGCAGCTACAGATGTTCACTAGATCTTTGTTTACACAGGAAATCTGCTCTTGAATGATCAAACCTGACCAAACTGAGATACCTCAGTGAAGAAAAGACTGTCAGAGAAACAAGGCAACAGCTAACAGCCAAAATACAAGCCTATCAAGGTGTTCTTTTCTTTTCCTTCTTTATCTTTAAATAGAAATAGGAACAGTGATCTCGCCTTGAAATATCCTACCACTAGCTAGATTAAAAACATCTGCTCTAGGAGGAAATCAATATTTTTCTACTGAAATCATGCTATTTATATTTACCTCTTAGCTGTAAAAATCAGACTGCCAAGCTCAAAAGGCATTAATATGCATAGAACCAGAAATGGATAGTGAAATGCTGTTGGAGTGGGTATAATTCACTGTATTCTGATCTAACAGGTGCCAGTTTTGAGATGTGGAAATTCATTCTAAACTATCACTTCAAAACACTACAGTCTGCTATATATAGATCGTTGGAGTACTCTGACAGCTAAGTTAAATTCCGAAAAGCATATGAAAATGTCTGAAAAATACTCATCACTGCAAATGTAAAAAGTTTTATGCTGCAGATCCAACAGTAGGTAAGTTATTTATTTCCCATACTGTCTCAATGCATGTAATCACAGCATTGCTTGGGTTGGAAGTGACGTTAAAGAACATCTATTTCCAGTCCCCCGGCCATGGGCAGGAAGACCTTCTGCTACACCATGTTACTCAAAGCCCCATCCAACCTGGCCTTGAACACTTCCAGGGATGGAGCATCCACAGCATCTCTAGAGAAGCTCTGCCAGTGCCTCACCAACCTCACAGTAAAGAGCTTCTTCCTAATATCTAATCTAAACCTGCCCACTTATAGCTTAAATCCATTCCCTCTTGCCCTATCACTCCATGCCCTTGTAAAAAGTCCCTCCCCAGCTCCCTTTAGGTACTGCAAAGTTTATGTACCAAAAGCCATTATGCCAGAAGAAACACAACATGAGAAATGCACATTGGTAAAAAAGTCTGCTGCAATAAAGGAGCACACAGGCTTATTTACAAAATAAAGATCATCATCTCTTTGCTCCTCTCTCTCAGATAGCTGCTGACTATTTTTTAAAATCAGTTGCATGCTGTAAGTCCTAACAAGCTCAGACACTTAAATCCAAATTTAAGTAGGGAGACAAAAATGATATGAATTTTTCCCAAAATGAAACTAACAGACCCACAAATGTAATAAAGGCCTCAAATGAGTGGCAGACATACCAGCAATTATATACATAATTAACGAAACAATTATTGCTATATGTTTAATTAAAATATTAATATTTAGATAAATAATTGATCTGTTAATTCATTAATACTAAATAACAAACCTAGACGCAGTAGTATTTCATAGGTGGACAAAAGCACTTTATACTTGCTATTAGGAAATTCCTGTAGAAAACACAGGTACACAAAAGCATCCTTTGTTATACTGTTCTTGCTGACAGGACTTATCATGAGTTAGTTTTGGGAAAAAAATCCTCACCTTTTGAAAACCTTTGCTGTTGACTTCAACAAGACCAGTGCCTTATCTAGTATGCATTCCCAGTTTTACTGTTGTGACACCACTTTAGAAGATGATGATTTAAGAACATACAATATTAAGAAAATTTTCTATATACTTGTGAATCTGCAACAGCAGAACATCAACCCTCATCTTCATGCTGGTCATCCCCAGCGGGGTTTCAAGTTCATAAACCCAGAGGAAAACCTTCAACAAGTTAAACACAACGGGTTTCTTTGCAGAACAAACTTTGAACTTAGTAGTCCTAAATTAAAAAGAAAATTATATATCATTCTATCTTGATCTCTTGCTGCTCCTCCTCACTTCAGTAGCAGAGACTCAAGAGAAGGCAAGGCCTGAGGAAGCAGATAATGGAAAGCAAACAGGTCTGTTCACAGAACCTTTTCTGGTCAGGACTCAGTCCACCAACAACTCTTTCACTGAAGCATGATCTCAATAAGACTTTCTCCCACATAAGTCAGCATAGAAAGCTGTGGTCCCAGAAGACTTGTGCAGTTCAAATACAGAACTCAATGCCTCTGCTCAAAAGGACTGCTGTCAAATAAGAGAATAGCACAAAGAAAGTTGACACATTCCCAGTGGCACTGGAAAGCCTTTTCTACTCTAACCCAACTGTCTAAAACCAGAAACTTATTTTGGTGTCAGTTCCTTCATGCTCAGATAACTTTTCCTTCTTCACATTCTTTCATAACAAAACCTAAATTTCTCAAGTTTTTCAAGTTGACAATAGAAATTGCCTTTTTTCCCCTCTAAGTACTTCGAAGTTTCAGTTGTTTTAAAAATGAAAAAAAAGTCTTGCTAAAAATATCTGAATGATGTTTCTCTAAATTTTTAAAGTGTGCTTTATCGTAATTTTAATCACAATCTTTTAGACAGAGACCTCAGTTTCTGTGAATTCACAAAAAAAATGTTGAGGCAGTTATTAGAGTTGACTCTTGTCTTTTAAAAGACCATATTTTAGTGGAAAGGCTTTCAAAATAAAAACATAATAAAACATACACATTTCCACTTTGGTTTTACATCTTATTCACTTGTTATTAATCCTTATTTTTTGATTAAGAAGTTTTTATTGGTTTATTTTACTAAATGGATAAAAGTGACAGAAAGACTGATACTCTTTGGCTTGCTTCATTTTCCTTCATGTAAGTTATAAGCATAACATCATGTTGAACAGGACAAAAAAAGAAATTACTGAGATGATTTAAGTCAAAAAAATGTACAAAGCCCTTGGTCAATGTCCATGATGACAGCCTTGACTTTTTTAGAGGATGACTATTCTTTCCTCCTATGCCAATATGCTCAGTAAGAGAGTTCAAAAAGGTTAAAGGTTGTCTGCCTCTTTTCACACACATGAGCAAAAAAGTCATTCTCAGTTGCTAGCTCAGCAGAGCAAAATGGTTAAGAATATCAGTGAGTCACTGACACTCTAAAATATAAAGCACCATCACAGCTAACCACCATATGCTGTAACAAAAGTAGAATGGAAGCTTTGATACGTAAATTATATCCGCAGGATATTTCTAATACAGACATCAGAGGCTTGTAATTCACAAAGCTGTCTGAATTCTATATGCTGATGCATTTCATGTTCAAATTAGTAGTGATGAAATCATCCTATGGTTACTCATGATGCTATGTTAATCTTCCTTTGGAAGTTAAATTTTCAATCAAAGATAAAGAACTTAATTAAAATTTTTATCTTCAGTGATTTTTTTTTTTAAATTTTGCAATGCTGGAATAAACTTACTTAAGTTACCATTATAATCTCCATTTAAGTCCCCACAGAACCTCAACACGAGTCTGAATATTTGAAATTAATACAGCATGATACCCCAGGTTGACTACTACAGTATAATACTCTGTTTCTTTTAATAACTTTCAGCTTTCACACAGGCCACATTGCTACTCCCCCTTCCATTAAATACCACACCTATGCTGGAACCAATGCAAACCACACAAATATTGAATACTACAATGGTATCTCAAGATCCCTGAACAGAAACACTGCAGCATTCACCGAAGGTAGCAACTGTGGCCTCTGAAAAGCAGTGGACTGCTGTTGTTGAATGGAACTTAAAATAGGCAGGATTCAGAGGTCTTGGTTCTCTGTCTCTAAAACACAGAGTGATCCTCACCTGCATTTCCAAGCCAGTACTATTGAATCAAAAGTTCCAAGTTAAGTGGCTTGCATACTACAAATGGCAAAAGGGAATGGTTGCTGTCTTGGGGGTATTCCAACATACAGGCCCCTTTTTTAAAATTTTTTTCTGATGTACTGCAATGCAGTTCAGGTGACTGCAACCTTGTGTCAAAAGCTCTGCCTTCTCCCTCTGTTCCCTCCCATCCTCATCACCAGCCCTACCTGGATGTTGCAGCTCTTATCTCCAAAATCCTCACTAAGGGATCCCCCACAGTAATGCAATTAATACAGTCTTTTAAGCAATCTCTCTTCCTGAAACACAGGAGAGATTTACAGATCAAGAGAAGGCAGTCCTTTCATATTATCTCTCACACCTGGTTTCGTTTCACTGTGCCTGTGTCTCTTAGGGACATCCCCAATTTTGTGTTGTACACCATCACATGGAAGAAAGGAGGCAGAGTTCTTTGGTGTCCCCCACATGAGGCCCTGTGAAATGCAGAGGTCAACTCCAGACTGCTCCTGGGAGCAGTTCAAACATCCAGCTACAGAGCTCCTATTGCCCTATTCCAGGAAAACATAATGGTGACCAAAAGACCATCCTGTCCTGCTGACAGTGACTAGCTCACATTCCAAGGGCCCATAAGCCATCAGCCACATGCAGACTAAAAGTTCACCTAATAAATCATTCTGTTTCTTTCCCTGGTCCACTTGGCAACTCACTGAGAGGCTGCTTTGGGAGCACTACACTTGAAGCACTGACAGGATTATCTGCTCTGACTGCCTGACCTCTTCTGTATACCCCTTATGTTTCAGAGACCACAGCACCCTGAGGTGATCATCAGCTCCACACTAGCACTAGATGTTGCCTGAAAATATCTTATTTTTCCCTCCACGTTTGCTCCACTGCCCTTTAGTACTTCTCTTCCTCAAATATCCTGGTCAGCCTCCATTTCTCACTCTTACAACTCCTAGGTTTCAGCCCACCACTCAGAGACACATGGAGACATCCAGGCAAATCTCTCCAAACCCCTTTCACCGTTCCAAACTGAAGCTTGCAAAATGAAGAAAATGTCCTTTTAACACCACAAGTTAAATCTCACAGATCAACTCTGCTGCCTTTCTTGGAATTTCTGCTGTGCTGTGGCACAACTCTCCTCCCATCAGTGCCACAAGGAATTTGTCGTTGTGGACAAGTATGTCCTCCTATCCTGCTTTCATCTGAATCCTTTAAAGTCCCTGATAGACATTCCACAGCTTTTTTGGCTCCCAGTTGGTAATGGATCTATTCTTGTTACAATGCAGCTACCTTTTCATTGTCAAAGCCCTCACTGATAAAAGACCTCTCTTCCTAGTTCCTGAGTTTTCTCCCCCATTTTGTCTTCTGAATTTTATTCTATCCCACAGTACATAGATTACTATTTCACTTCTTGTGGTATTTTATCCTCAATCAGTACACTGTATATCATCTTCATTTGTCTTCAGTTTTGCTCTAATACCTCATAATAGTCTGGCTTTCTTTTCCCATCCAACAAATCATCAGCTAGGTCATCATCCTTGTTCTCCAGCACGGGGAAATTGCCAAGTTTGAAATACAATTCTCCTCTACCTGTCTGTCTCTTCCTCTATCTTCTGTTTGCTCATGCCGCAGGCATTCATCATCATTTCTTGGCTCTGACTATCTGGAGTTTTGTGCACCATTTTCTCTTTTCTTCTTTAAGATATTTTTGGAGGCTGCTTAGAACACCACCCTTACCTCTGGTGCCTACTGACATACCACCCACCTTCAAGAACTTTGTTTTGGAAAGGCTATCTCAGCAATTTCTGTTCCTAACTACGCAAGCATATTTCTTCCTGCACACATATTAACAGGCTCTTTTCTTCTCCACAGGCAGCCTGAAGTGCCTACTCAGTATTCATTGTTGTCTATGTCCCCAGTTTTTGGGCTTAAGATCTGCCAGTCTCGCTGCCACAGAAACTGTCCTGTTTGCAGGCTTCAAAGCTAATTGAAAGAGTCCTGTCAGCAATTACAGCTGTATTCTGAGTTCAGTGCAGCAGCATTATGTTCAAGCATTGTAAAATAAGTGCCAGAAGGGAACTGACATGACTGCATTTATACTCAAAGTTGATAATTCTATGAATGAATTGCACTCATTGAGGGCACAATTAGGAAAGTCTCAATTTGCGAGTCAATGGTAAACATTCAGCTCTTACAATCAGGCAAAGCAATGCTTCCAAATCGAGACAGAAATCCTTTCTGATGCAGTGCCTCAACTCCAGGCACAAAATGCATGATTTTGTTTCCTACAAAAGATGAAGGATTTGGGCTATTCCCCAGAATACTACCCAGAAAAGGATAAAATAAATCCACAACGAATACACTTAAAGTCACTGCCTTCTCAAACATGACTGACCACTAAGAATCACTTCAGAATGTGAGGACAAAAGTTAACATAATTAATGCAACATTTTCTTTGAAGTGGGCTGGAAATCTTGGCACGTATTAAAAAAAAAGATGATAGGAACTCCTGCTAAATGTAAAGGTGGCCATCAGGCCCACAAATGCAGCATAACTTTTTTACCTCTGCACTGAGGCCATCACAGCTAACAGAAAATGGCAAATTGATCTAAGGACTTCAAAACTTTGCAGTGGTATCAGAAAGAATCTCCATCATAAAAAATTTCTAACACAATAGATATTTGAGTAGCTCCTCCAGAGAAAACTGTCAGCATTTTCTCCAAATAAATTTTTTCCCCTAAAACCAGGATTCTGATTTCAATGAAATAGCTATATTTTCTGCTGATTTTAATAATTTTATAAATGAAGAATTGATAGGAGGCGAGAAAAACAGGAAACTTGTCTTTTAATAGGGAGTTTAGCAATGACTGATCATTGAAGAATAAGATGCATTGGCTGTGCATCAACATAAACCCCATATTATATAAAGTACCTGACAAAACAGGCCTGACACTTCTATTTATTGTCAGAGGAAGATGATGACATGACTTCCACTTGACTTCAGGAATTTCTTTCTAGGTATGAATTCAGAGACCACCAGTATTTAAATGTATGCATTGAACAGACAACAGGGTATTTTTTATCTAAATTTCTAGCAAAGTTTCAATGCCTGGGTGGTTGGGGGTTTTTTATTGTAATTTTTCTTGGCAGAAATAAAAGATTCACACTGAACACGCTGAGCTATGTCTTACTTACTGAGACCTATTGAAACATCTGTTTTACTCCTGAACTCCACAACCCAGCAGCACTCCAGGATTACCACATCAGAGGCATCAGAACTCTGTGAAACAAAGATGACAAAACATTAGGATGTGCAGGCTGACTGGGAAGTCCTTCTGTTTGGCTATTCACAGCTGATGTGACATGCAGATACAAAGACAACAAAGCATAGCAGTCACTAGGCAGATGGATACAGGCATTCTTTAATTACTGATCTGTGCCATCCTACTTCAGCTCAATGTGTTATAAAGGGAATAAACTAAGAGAAAAGGCCCTGCAGGAAGCTTAAAAAGTAACTTGGGTTTTTTTTTTTTAAAACTCAAGTATTCAAAAGTTTAGATGACACTTCACTCTTAAGCAAGTCAGGCAAGGCCAGCTCATTCAAACTTTCATATTTCCTAACAAGGCCAAATCAAACATCAGATCCTATTCAAAGAGCAGGATATTTTCAAGAGAACAAAATAACATGTAATTTTACAGAAGGCATTTCTCTTCAATTTTTATTTGAAAGGGATTTCTTTATCAGCACTTGAAACTTCGAATATGGTCTCTGGCTATGCAATTCAAATGACATTAAGTGATATGGACCTATTGCTGAATGCAATAGGATAAAAATTACCACTATCATTTTTAGTGAGTGCTTTGCAGAGAAGATGCAGACTCTTCTAGTTTAGTAAGTGTAACTCATATTTCAGAAGGGTGAAGCTATCAATCACTTCCTCAGAATTAATCTTTTTTCCTTTAAAACTTTTATTATCCATATTTTATCACTAACATCTGGTAACAAATAACCCTTAGAACATGCACCCATGCACTCGCTTCATTCCAGGTTCCCAACATGAATGTCACACAGCTCATTGTCTACTTCAGTGAGATTCTGCAGGGAATAATGTAAATTCTTATTTTAACATTCTTTCCACAGGTGGTACTTTATTCCAAGTGATCCTAAAGGTGAAATATTTTTCATATTGTGCAGCAATTTTACCAAAAGCCTGAACTTCAGTTTCATGTATCTGACACTTAATGACTTCATAAAACAGTTAATATTTATAACACCTGCCTAATATGCACAAGTTTTCTTGTCTGCACCTTTCTCTGCATTTACACTGTGTTACTTGACCTGCCAGAACCAAACTCAAACTTTTTGCCAAAGGTCTCATTCATTTTCAAATGCAAGTCTTGATCCTGTTTTTCTCACAAAAAACTTACTTACCTGGTAATACACTATCTTTCATGAGCAAAATTATGAAAATTTAATCAGAAAGTCTGAAAGACTGACTAATGAACAACACATAACATTTTCACAAAGTCTAACAAGGATTTCCTTGAAAAAAATCTATATTTATTCTCTCTAACCTTTTACCACTTACTAAATGAATACTTCAAACCCAGTTATCAAAACACAAATCATCATCCAAAGGCAACAGAAGGTTAAAATGAAATAGAAGAGCATGGAAAAAAGCATATTATGTTATATTGAAATATGTCAGAATTCAAGAGATGCTGTACTAGACTAAGATAAAACAGACTTATCTAGAAACCACTTGTAAATTGACTTCTTTGAAATATTCAGACTAGGGCAGACAAAAAGGAATGTATTGTCATGTAGACAGAAAAAAGCCCATCTGATTGGTAGGGTTGTGTTTTTTGGTTTTATTTTTGTTTTTAAGAGAGAAAAGGAGAAAGTAATGAAATAATGCAGAGAATTTTGGTAGAAACAAGCACTGTGTTGAGAACTTTTATATTTACAGACTCCAGCAAGTCAAGCACACATGGCCACCCAGCAGTGATATTCAAGTGCTATTGAGTGAGGCATTCTTTGAGGTTCCACCAGGCAAAGTAAAATACGAGCCTTCATGAGCAACAGATAAAGTCAGTTTGGGAAAATAGGCAATAATAGTCCAACAAAGTAAACAGCAGACTAATAAGGGAGAGTGCTGCACTGCAATGATCCTGATGGTTATTTTAATACTTTAGATTTCAAAGCACCAATAAAATCTCCCAGATAACCCTCACTTGAGAAGTGGGTAATGTAGCCCAATTCCTTTAAGAGCTGGCAATCTTTCAGAAGAGATGTGACCAAAAGAAGGGGTTTATTTTGGAAGTTCACAAAGGTCTGGAACCATTTAATGCTCAGGTATGAGTACATAAAAGACTCTTAACACCTTTTCCCCCTTCCATCCCTGCAGAAAATGGTTCCTCTGAGGACATTCATGCTCTACAGATGAAACACACAAACGTGAGAAGTCCCCAGACTTTAAATTTCTTTGAAAACATAGAACTGTGGGAAGTGGACATATGTCAGTATATAAAGAAAAGCAACTCCCTGTTGCATGGCTTTCAGGCAAGTCAGGTGTTTGCAAAGATCAGGAGTAAGGAATCACAGTGTCTGTGTAGTTGGCTATAGTTGCCCAAACTGCAAGACTTGATGTTTTGATTTGTATATGAGAGACATGCATATAATACAAACAAATCTGCAAGCAAGAAGCAAAAATAGCTTTTAACGAGAATTTGTCTCAGTGCAGTTTGTCTCACAATGCAGTTGGCACACAACAGTAAATGCAAACACAAGAGAGAAGACTCCAAGCTTTCTGCAATTTAAGGCAGATGCTGCAGCACAAGAGATTCTTTAGGGTTAAGTTACTGCAGTCTGCACCAGTGGAAGCTGCAATGGAGCAGTGCTGCAGCCTCAAATGAGTCTGAATATTTTTCCAAGATACACAGTCCAGAATACTGATAAGAGGATGTGTATTGACCTTTTCTATATGTGAGAGGGAACAAGAAGGGAAACAAGAAAAATAGATGAAAGAGCAGAAAAATAAAGCACATATTGCTGCAAAACATTCCCCACGTCCTGACATAAACCTGAAGAAAAATACCTTGAGAACGACTATCATAGCAGACTTTTCTTCATTTAGATGAGCTCTGCTATGCTCTGTCACACAAAAAGCTAACAGCAAATTTACTTACACATTAAATGACAAAATTGTAATCAAGGAAACCATTATGCATATCTGATAGAGGATCAGCTTTGTTTTTCAGTGCCTGAAGAGACCCAAAATTTCTCTCTTACTTTAGGTGCATAATGTGAGCTCACCTGGACTAGCTGTTATTTTATTTTTCTAGGTTTTATTTTAATAAAAGGGTACATTCTAATGTTCTGGTCTTCATGCATGGAAACTAGGATCAAAAACAGATCTGTACCACTATGTCAAGATCTACTACATTGGGTTTTTTTCTTCCTGCCATTGGTATTCTTGGATAATTACTACAAAAACTTACTGGATCAATCCAAATGCCAACAGCAACTAGACCTTAAACTATTGCTACCTTTCCCCAAATACTGACAAAGCCTACAGGCACCCCATCACCTCTCAGATCAGGAAACTTTTTTAAACACTGATTCGAGGATACAACTCAATGATTCATAAATCTGAATTGAATGTCTCTGGGAAGCTGTCATAGAAGAGTCCCCAGATGTAGAATTAGTAGAAACCCTCTTAATTCTCTTGGTCAAATGATCAGCCACGCTTTCGTATCAGAATGGAGTTGTAAAACCAAAGTACTAAAATACTAAATCCATGACTGCCTGCTGAAACTGTCAGGAGTTTCAGAGTACTGAAGACATCCCTGTTTCTGTGAAAACCATGCCTAAAGCTCAAGTAAGAGACCAAAACACAAGAGCAGATGCCTGCTCACTGCATATTCATACCTACCCAGTTGTACACAGCTCCTTTTAATGTAAAGGAAGATTAATCAAATCAAACTGACATCCCTCATTCAAGTACCCAGGTACAGGTGCACAGGGGCAATCTGTAGTATACAATGCAGAGACAAGTTTTCTGACACAGCAAAAACATAACATTTTTGCAGTTGGCATAAAAACCAAAACCACATTCTACAGAAGCAAGGGAAGCACATTACATTGATGCATTTCCTCAGTTGTGTCCAACGATCTGCACTGAATTTGTAACTACACGGTAACAGGAATTTGTGCCTACCTTACTGCAGACTCTAGCCTGCAATGTTTCTTTCAACTGAAGGAGAATATTAAAAAGCTTTCAAAAAATAAAAGCACTGAGAAACCTTTCAACCTGTCAAAGCAAACATCATGTTTGAGCAATTTTTGTCTTCCTGTAGATCTGACTTGATGTACCATTGTTGGGGGGAAGAAGTGTGTCATTGGGAACCGATTTTACAATAGCAGATTTGTTCCTGGAGGCTGGGCAGGGAATCTACTGGTAGGTATATCAAGTCAAGCACTAAGCAGACAGTCAAAATTAGAAGTGACATTGCAAGTAATTCCATTGTGTTGAAACAATAAGTAGAAAAGTAAAGCTATAGCACTGAAGAAAGAACAAACACCACAGAAAGTAAAAATTCTTTTAATAAGACATTAATGAAAGCCTTCCCAGTCAGCTGGGGGTGGGGGTGTGCTTGTGGTGCCTGTGTGAATTTCAGTTTATTTCTTTTAAAAGCATATATCCACAAATCTGAAATTATTAAATCAAAAGCCTTACAGACTATAGATCCTACATACACCAAACTACTTGTGTTTTTTCACATCAGTTATTCTCCCTGGTACTGGCAGATGAGCTAATCAGACTGGTACTAGCTCAATAATGCAGGCATGTGCTCAGGTCACACTTATGACAACTCTATCAACTTTACCACCTACATTTGCTATTTCAGTGTTAGCATAGATGAGGTTCATCACTCCACAGATAAAGCACAGCATTCAACAAGATAAAAAGGAACAGGAATTACAGGATTATATCACTGACAAACAGAAAAACTAGTAGTCTTAAATTTATTTCAATGTATTTCCACAGCAATATGTCCATTACCAAACAATGGTAAAAAAATTATTCTAATTTTGAGGTATTAAGAAATTACTCCATGGCAATCAAAGGCATATAATTTGCAGAATTAAAAACACCCCTTTAAATGCTAGCAAGCAGCATTCAACAATATGAAATCTCCTTTAACATTATATATTCTTCTGCAGTAATAATATCCCCATCCTGTGTCTATTAAGTAATGCAAAGCCTACGACCCAAGCTGTGTGATAAGGAAAAATGTGCTTGCTGGGCCTCTGATGAGGTGCTTCAATTACTCCAGGCAAGCTGGAACCTGGTAGTTCATTACATCCACCTTTACAAACTGTCAGCTCACTGAAAGATGCTCAAATCATCTTTTACAAAGAGGGAGCTACCCACTGTGATTAAACCATCATGCAATGCTACCAGATACCAACTTCAGGCTGACATTATAATACCACTAATCTGCATTCACTGTAGCAAGTGTTGACTTACGTCACTGAATAAGTTCTGCAGAACAGAAAACTACCTTTAATAGGCTATTACCTTTCACAAAAGTGAATACCTAACTGAAAGTAGTTTCCTTTTCAGTTTCAAAATACATTAGTAATAATTATAATGTACAAATACACACTCTTTATTCACACCCCACATCCACTCAGTTTATTATTTCAGCTTGAAAAAAATCTCAAATTACCCTTCCTACCACAAGTTAGTTATACATAGTTCAAATATTAATTAGTTACTTTTTTCAAAGTTATATTCTGCCAGACTCCAGTGATGTATCACAACAATACCTTGGATAATACACTTTTTTAAAGCAAATGCTCCCACTTTGTTCTACACTTTTGGCAGTTATAAAAAATAGGTGGCATTCTTCTCTGCTCAGTTCCCAATATATTGCCTTTTTACTTGAAAAATGTTAAGAAGCCCTGACCACAGCTTTGCCCCCAGAGAGATGACAGTAATCCTGTGAATTCTGGTATGTCTAAGCACGTGCATAATTGCTGTAAAACTGATATACAATATTTCCAAGCAAACAGCTGTTTCAGACCAAAGACCCCTTATTCTGCCTACAAGTGACATAAGGAAGTATCCAAAGAAGAAAAGCAGGGAAACCACACGTAGCCCTCTTTCAGTTCCCTGCTTTTTGCACATGGGGTTTTTCCTCAGGTGCCTTTTCCATTTGCTTACTCTCAAAAATGCTCCTGGAGAGCACCCAGTACTTTTTCCAATACGTGTCTGCTTTTAGCCTCTATAGCAATTATGGCAGGCAATTCCAGTATTTCCACCACTCATTCCATGAAAATGCACTTTCTTTTTCTTTGTTTCCCACTCAGTTCCCCCGGCTGCATTTCACATCACACTGGAAGAGACAATAAACCATGAATGCCTATCTCTTTCTTCAAGCTGCTATTGATTTTTCAGAATACTATCAGAGACCATCTTGGTCATCACCTCTTATCCAGGCTGATAAGTTTTATCTGCTTCATTCCTTGTCCTGATGACTCTAGCAGCCCTTTCTCTGAAACTTTCCCAGCTCCTCTATATCCTGTAAGATGAGGAGAAATTAACTGCATGGCAGATCTTTACAGACAGAGCTCCCTGCTTTGTTCTCTCCTTTCTCAACACCTCCTAACATTCAATTTACTTTTTGACCACAACTGATCGTCCATCTGACCTCTGAATAGCAGTATAGCTCTCTACACATCTCATTCTGGGGCAGAAAGGCAGAAATTAGTGCAAAACCCATTATTTTGGTGGGAAAATTTTATTATCTTTCTTCACATGTGTAACTTCACATTTATGGATGTTGACTTTTTTCTGCCTCTTAATTGCCAACGACTTAGACTTGTAAGGGCATTCTACAATTACTCATACTTCATTTCCCATCTTGACTGTTTAGTAAGTATCAGATTTTCTCATGTCATTGCCTACATTCTTTTCACCATTTATTCTGACGTGACAGCACCAGGCTGTCATAGTTCCTAGACCTTATATTACATTCAACTAATTACTCATGTAAGAGAAGCCTAGCAATGTAATGATCAGCATTATTTGCATCAGAAGGTGAGAAAAACTATACTGGCAGGCAAATGAAGAATGCAACTGTACAAAGTGAATGAAAACAGTTGCTTATATAACCATTTTGCTTGTGCTCTTGGAAGTGAATGATGTTTTCAGGAATCATACAGACCATTGATTTAAATGATGCACGAACTGCGTGGGCAATTATTCAAATACATTTAAAGTACGAACATCACTAATGACAACACAAATTGCAGTAAAATATGGCATTTTCAAAATATTTCAAGTGCAGAGAGAAACGAGACCAAGCTACATTCTCTTCTTTGGCCTCCAACAAGCAATACATTGTGCAAATTACCACTGCAGAGAACTGTGTTTTGTTCAAGGCTGAGCTTCACGAACCACAGAACTCCAAAGAAACAGCCTCGGGGTGGAACTCTTCATAACAAAATACATTGTTCAACCTTTCTTATGTTTTCCCCTGAAAGTTTTCCCAAAGTGAAAAACAATCCACAATTCACTACATGCTATCACCTTTTCCCACAACCTATTCCAAAAACTTGGAATTAAAACGTTGCAAAAATTAAGTGGTTTGAAATTTTTTCATTATATACTGCTAATTTACCCAATGCATACATTTTAACAATAACTCCTGCTCTTCTGATTCCTTGGACTGCCCACAGTGATGTTCACTTGAAAGCAGGCTATGATTCTCCACCACACAGCCCCTGAGCTTTAATCTCCTGCACAGTGTTTCTCAAAGAACCAACCAGAATATTTTTCAGGATGCTTAAGACTCAGCATGCTAAGAGATGGATGTTGTGTGATTAGCTGTAGTCCCTCAGAGGATCAGAAGAATTCCTAGCAGACCTGTAAATTGTCATCAGGCCAAATAAACACCAACTTCTAAACAGAGAACCAAATCCAGTAGTATTTTAGTTCTTTTTAAGCTTCTTCATGTTAACTTCCGAACTCCTTCTCCCGCATTTGCTTTTCCTTTCCTCTCTTTTTTTTGCAGCTAAAGAAATGATAGCCTTCCAGACCACCCCCAAAAACAATGGGCCATAAGAAGATATGTAGGAGCAAGGAATGCTCTGCCTTTCATCTGCACATCTGTACTCTTTGTAAGAGTAGCACAATTAGGCCCTTAAAATACAGCAAATATACACATAGGATATCATGTCTGAGGAAAAACAAAACAAAAAACTCAGACCGCAGCTACAAAAAAAAAAAGAGATGATAGGTTTTTTATCACCCAGAAAAGCAACTTCTCATTCCCTTGCAACCAGTTAGTCACTGGACATACAGGCAAAGTGATCAATTCATGTATGGGCACCCGGAGAAAAACCATCTAGGTTATAAGCTCTCAGTCATACTCTTGGAAATGAGAGAGATTTACTAAGCTTCATCAATTTTAGTTTTAAAAAGAAAAAATATCTCCCTTCCTTACTGATTAACACCACTATTTAATTTCAGGCATGGTACTAGCTTTCTGGTGCTCGGGGTTGGTTACATCTCAGGAACTCTCTCACTAAACAGGACCTACTAAAGCATTCATATGACAAATTGCAGAAGCTAAGTGCTTGGGAATCAGGAGACAAACTTTGCAAGCAGCAAGACTAATTGTTAGTCAGGTATATATCAAAAGAAATGGTGAAATCTCACAAATATTAAGCTCACTCCACTTTATTCTTGACAAGCAGATTTTTACATAGATTTTAGAAAAACAAGTGCCTCAGTCTCCCCCCAAAAATCCATCTTTTGCTTTACAAGAACATCATGTATTCCTATTTTAGAGTATTTGTAAGAACAGTAACTAAGCATGAACAAATGTTTAAAAAAAAAAGCTCTTTCGTGCAGACAACTGATACAGAACAAAACCAGCCAGATATCAGCAGGAGGACACTTCTCATAAAACAGTTGCTTCATCTCTAAGCTCTGAGACCATCCTCAAGGGAAACCTACACTGCACTTCTCAAGCACAAGCTTTGGAACAGAGGATGCAGTTTTACAAGCAACTAAACTGACATAACAGCAAAAATTCATAACTCTGCTAGATACCAAATACATCCAATGGGCCATAAAATAAAAATTATGAGCCTGGTATGATCTCTTCCCTCCACAGCCAACTCCTCACATTGCACCAGCTATAAACTGCCTGTCTCTGACCTTTAGGAGGCAACCGCTTTCTCATCTCTTCCCTCCACCAAGAACACTGTCTGCTCTTCTCCTGCCTTCCCGCCCAGAAGTTACCCTTCTCTTTCAGACACAGTAAAATTGATCTGTACTTAACTCTGAGAAATGGTCTTCACCTTCCATTTAGCTTTGAATACTGATCGTTTTGATTTCAGACCTTAGCAAAGGCATTTGCGATCAAGCACTTGTCACTTCTCAGCTCTGTCACTCAGTCTAACACACACCACAGCCTCCAGCTACTGATCTTTATCGTGTTCTAGCATCAGACACAGCACCACTGGCATTGTGCAGAGTAACATACACAAAAACAGAATAGGAGCAAGGAGCCCAGGGAAAGAAGTTTTAGGAAAGGTATGTTTAACAGGGGAGAAAGATCAATAGGTATATATGTGAGCAAGGAATGCACCTAGTTGTTTGAGTGGGGACACCATCGCATGTTTAAATTCAAGCTACATTTAGTGACTCGATGTGCAGGTCCAAAAGAGTTTCCAAAAGTACCAATCAGAGAGTAGCACTGGGGTTTTTAACCTATTTAACAGAAATTCTTTTTAAAATAATAATGAGTAAATACACTAAAGCAAACATATCTCTACTTAGACCTCTTCCACCTTCTCTCTGTAAATCTTTTCTTTCTATATTTTACAAAAATCAAAGTATATTTAAAAGGGACACCACAAAATTCAGTCCCAAACTGAAAACTCCAGCTATGCAACCTTTATTTGAAACCATGAGCCTGAAGAACAAAAGTGTCCACCTGCAAAAACCACTTTCAGTATTTCAGATTGTCGAATATTTAAGTATCATGTTCTACATTCAAAGCAGAAGCAAAAATAAAGAGGCATTATAAAGTTATATTATTCAGATGCAAATATTCAGAAACTGTCTGTTGATTACAGCATCTACAGAACCTAAATATTTCTTTATTTACATCTAAATACTATTTCAATACATTTCACCTGCCTCATTGTAGAGTCTGAGGTCTACTTTTACCACAGGTTGGCTATGAACACCAAGCTCAAAATTGATTGCTCAATTAGTGATAAGTCAAAAGCACTAAAATATGCCTTAAGATACATATCCTTCAGAGAATCATAATGAATATACTCAAACCACTGATCCAACACTCACGTATTCATAATACCAAGAAAAAAAATAAATGACAACATACATCTTTTAAAGCATCCCCCTTAAACATAGAGGCTTGGTTCAAAAAAGTCTAGTAATTAATATCTAAATTCAGAGGTTTATACTCATTGGGAAAGGACAGCTAAACAATCAGTGCTTTTACCTATAACAAACACTTTCTTTTGTGTATTACAAATTACTTCATCACAAGGCTGTGAAGCATTTTCCACAGAAAGGTATTTAGTTGTATAAGTGGCACCAAAAAAAAACAAGATTCAAGTTGCAAAGAATTGCATTTCCTAAACTACCTCTACATGCAGAGTTATCATTTTAAGAGAAAACAACTGGACTGCTACAAAAAAAAAAAAACAAACCACAACTGTATATTAAAAAAACAAAAACAAACAAACAAAAAATAAAAACACAAACAAACAAACCAAAAATAAGCCAACCTCACCCACCAAAACCCAAAACAAAAAACCTTACATAACACCTTAGTCAAAGTAAACTAATTTTTTAAAATATATACACAAACAGTAAAAAAAAAAAAGCCACCAAAAAACCCCAGTAGGTCATCTAGTTCAAGTACAGTGTTGTCAAGTACATCTAGTTCTAGTACAGTGTTGTCCCCACCTCCAGCAAGAAATGAATCCACTTCTTTCCAGGTTAGTATTCTGAAACAGAAATTTCATTTCAGATGTTCAGAAGGTTGCCCTAAAGGTTATTACTGAAAACTTAGAAAAGCACTAGGGGGAAAAGAAATATATATCTTGATACTTGTGCATACAAAGCAGATCTTGGACATCTGACCTGGCTATTTTTACTTCAAACCTCAAAAAAAAATTTTTAAATAATCCATTCTGCATGTAGGTGAAAACAGAGTATCAGTCTTTAGTCTATTTTCCTCAGTCTGTGAATTACTTTAATTTAAGAATGTTCAGTAAAAGTAACCTATAAACAGAGGTGGAAAATCTTTCCCAGGAACGTTTATGGAAGGAACAATATGGAAAATATTCCCTGAGGTAAAATTTAACACAAGGTTCAAGACACAGAAGTGCTTGTTCTTTGGAAGTAGATGTAGCTTTTTAGAAACTCACATTAAACAAACCTAACAAACACACACCTATTTTCTTTAATTTCTATGTTATGAAGTCAAGACAAAAAATAGACAGCTATTTCACCGGTTACTATTTATGAAACAGATATCAAATTTTACCATCACTGTGATAATTGTCTCAATTTGCTTCAAAATTTGTTCCAATATTCTACTTACTATACAAAAAATGCTGCACAGTGAAGAAATCAGGCAAGAATAGAAATGTTGTGAAATCTTTGCTATCTTCCAGGGAAACAGTATTTCTTATCACTCCAGTCATATCAGTATCTTACAAAAATTCAAACTGTTCATTTCCTAACCATGCTACTTTGACAGAGAAAGAGCCACATTTACATCCCAACAGAACACAGAAAATTTAAATTTTATAATGTCAAAATAAATAAGCCATGCAATAATTGTTGCAACTGTGAAAAGATTCACACAGAACAGTATGAATTTAGGACAGTAAGCAAAAGCAAAAAAATTGGCAATTCTTTAAAAACAGGGCAAGCTCATAATCGTGATTCACTATTACACCTCCAAGTTTCTACTAGGTTTGTTCAGGGACTTTTCTGAACAAAAGGACCATTGTGTTTAATGAATTTGTTTCAATTCCTTCAGCATACTATATTTGCCAATATATTCAATTCTTCTACATTTTCTTATAATTTCCTCAATTTTCTCCTGGAATTACCTTGGCTTTTATTTTAAATAACCTTGTACAAAAGACATTCTTCTAGTTCACTGTACTCCCATGACAACCACAAAAGAAAGCAAAAATAAAATCCACAGTAAAATTGTGTTTGAAAACACTTGGAAATTGGGCATGCAGAACGCATACACTACAGATAAGTTAGAGCAAGCAAAAGGACAATATGGATCACTGCAGAGTTCCTACAAAATTACTTGAAGTCCTTTCATTTCTACCTCTGAAAATTTGAGTTTGGCTACAGAACATAAATCAAACTATTGCAGGAATCCTATCCTAATTTTTAGAAAATGTTTTAAAGCTGTGAAGCATGGGTTAAGTAACACTGTGCAACCTTGTTTGGGGTGACCAGTTCTAGCAGGCAGCAGATCTCAAGGAAAACATTCTGTACAATGTCCTGATACACAGCCTCAAGAGCCCACACATCTGAAGAGGCCAAGTAAGAAGTCACAGTTTGCTGACAAAACTCTATATAAGCAAACATTGATTGTAAAATTTATTACACACTATGCAGAATTAGGTTAAACTTACCTATCCATAAATGTGAACTGTGACTAATCACAAATGCATTTGTTTCCTGGGAAAAAGAAACAAAGCAACATCTTTGACATTTTAGCATTCACCTGTGTTCTTTTTTTAGGTTGTTGGTTCATAAGGCATTTGGAGGCCTTTTGATAAAATATTCTAAAAATCACACTGGCAACAATGTGATTTTACTGCAAGTTCCTGAGCAAGCAAAGGATAAATCGCCTTTATCTTGTCCTTCTGTATTTTCCTTCTTCAGTCATAAAAAGACAGTTTAAAGTTTTCTGAAACAACTATGTCAAACACTGAACTACAGAAAACAGTAATTAAGTTTCCCTGAAGATTTTTCAGAATTAAATTAAAACACATTCATGACTCCTATTAAAAGAAAGGTGCAGCTGAAAGCACTGGATTAAAGATGATTAAACTGTACAGTGTTCTGGAAATGCCAATGTTTATTGCAATATAACAGCTTAGAAACACTTCACAGAGCCAAGTAGAACCTTCACGTGGGCTTCATATTCCAACTTGAAGCTGTAATTACAGGTCTCAAAAAGGGGAGAAAAAACTACTCCTCAGATGTCTTTGCTTTAGCACCATTCTCAAACAGCAAATCAAAACCTTCCCCAGTGTAAATTATAACTGCCTAAGGACAATTTCAGCCACAGTATACCCCAAAAAAGATCCCCAAATACCAACTCCCTCCCAAACAATCTACATACAACCCCTTTTTTCTTTATAGCCATTGGAAAACACAGTAATCCTGTTTCAAAATCTGTTTCCATCTATTAATTGATTTCTATTGTGTGCAAACACAAGGATGTATGTCCACAAAACACTACAACTACACATGCAGAGTATCCACCCGCAAGTAGATACATGCACAATGCTAACTGTGTTATGCATTTGTTCTTTTTTGGTTTTAAAACCACAAGTCCTGCCAAACCCTTCCAGAGAGACTTTTAGGATCAGTTCACATACCAAGTAGGGACACTTAGAGAGCAGCAAAGTGCAACGTTCTCAGTGTAAAATAAATAGAATGTTATTTCTCATGCTTCCACTTAGTAGTTTTATTTTCTATCTAGAGCAAAACAGAAAAATGTTTCCCAAAAAACCCCCTTTTATAAATAGTTATCTCATTTAGCAGCCTCATCACTGGTGTGGCATTTAGCCACCCTCAAAAAGCCATTTTTTGCTTCATACACTATCTCACTGTAACTGTTGTGAGTGAAGTATTAGATATTCCCCGGGAAACTGATCAAAATGACACAGCATAAAGGGCAACCAGCAATCTAGGGTATAATAAAATAACAGCACATTAAAGAATTAGTACAATATTTATACTCAGTTGCATGGAAACCCTGTGAAGCTACTTACAACACTGACTTCAGTAACCACTACATCCATCATATTATTACTAATTAAAATGTCAAAGTAGCTAACAGTGACTTTTCAGTGTTACAGAAGGTGCATGTTTATCATACAGAGATGCTGTAATCACATTTCATAAGGTGTGAGAAGAACCCATCACTTGAACATTTCAAAGGCACTAAACACAATGAAACCATTTTATTTTGTCACATCCACCCCAGCTACACTTGAGGACATTGTGAGCTTGCAGACAGCCTGGTAAAATAATATGATTGACACAGCAACATCCCTAAAGGTGCATTTTCAGTTCTCCTGGTCAACAACCACTAAATCCCCACAGCCAGGACCCAGAAGTGAATGCTCTCATGTCTATTATCAGGGGACTAAAGGAATACGGTGACCACCTGTGGTCCTGGATTTCCACTCAGAGTGGGAATACAAACCATTTCCTTCTCTTTTGGAATTTTAAGGAAGGCAAAAAAAGCTTATTTTCTCCCATTATTGGAACCCCTAAAGATTTCTTGCAAATTCCTGTTTTGGGAGAAGATTGCAGCTACCAGCTCTCTCTTTACTCAGAGTACCTTAGGCTTGGAGTCCTGTTTCCTCAAGTCTTCACAGGCCACAGGTCCTGGCCCCTCATCTTTCCAAAGTTTGAGGCAAACTGGTGGATAAAGCCGTGCAATGTTGATTTTGTCAATCAAGTCCTCAACTCAAAAAACTCTGTAACAACTTTCACTAAGGGAGGTTCTTATCCTTTAGACATTGCATAGACTTAAATCCAAACTAAACCAAAATTAGATAACCATATCTGACATTTGGTAAAAACTGCTAAAAATAAAAAGGAGATACCTATCATTTCATTCAGATGCTCTCATCTCTAATAGTCTTCCCTTCTGCAGGAGTCTTGTGCTCATCATGTCATGTGTACAAAGCAAAAGAAAGACTTGACAGCCACATGAGTCTTATCTTCCTGCACAGAACAAGCTGGACATCACCCCGGGCATAAGCACAGCAAGACACTCTCAACACACAAGACCCATGGACAGTGATCCTGAGCAGAGATGTTTGTGAACAAACCAGGAGGGGGGGAACAAATGGACATAAAAGCATTAAGAGGAAAGCTCAGCAAGTATTTCAATGTACAGAAGTCTGCTTAAAATATCTGACTCCAAGTGTCATTTGCAGAGACAGGGAAGCACTTGTGGAGTGCTTTTTTGTTTCATTTTTCTAATATCAATAAACCAAAGAAATGAAACCAAAATTACGACTTTAAGCTTTAAGCTGGTAGCTCTAATTACTCTGTTCTGAGGACTCAATATAAATGCAGTAATTTCTTGGGAAAAGAGAATGAAATTAGGCTCATTCCACCTAATCTCTCCCACAATTGCCATGGATATGCACGATCTGTCTTTGTTAATTCTCTACCACAGAACTTCTCTTCAGATAAGTTTATCACACAAGGAAGAAGGCAAAGTAAAAGAGAATTAGCTTTCCAGAACTTCTTATCCACGTCAATATATTAAAGATGAGAACTACAGCTACCATTTAACCTCTTTTGCTGTAGCTAAATTGAAACAAACTGAGCACTTTCCTAAATGCAGTAAATTTAATCCAGGCAACTGGCTAGGGAATGTTAAGTAGCAGTATCATATTCTTAAGTTTACACACACAAAAATCTACATTTTCAAGGCTGATTCTTACCAATAGGAATAGCTTTGGTATCCCAACTCTGAAAAAGAAAACCACTGAAACAATGTGTGTCCGTAAGAAACATACACAGCACAAATGCCCCATTTCCCCTCTTTTTTTTTTTTAAAGTGCTTAAACTGGAAATTTGCTTTTAGGAGAAAAAGCATAAAAAATGTTTTTATGTCTAAAGACAATGTGTTCTTTTCATCATAGCTTTTGAGCTCTTCTCTGAGAACACAGACACTCTAGAGGTAACATAGCAGAAGATTCTTCACAACAGAAGACCAGAATTTTGCCCATTAGAGATTTCTTACATTTATTTTTCAGTTGTGGAAAATGCAACTAAACTTTTCAATAGCCATATTAATTCCACAGAATGTCTTGCTTTCACTTGGATACCCAAAATAACTTTTCTTGCATACACACCTTTTAAAGTATCTCTTACTACTATTTCATGGCTATGCCATAACAATAGCTACCCTAGATAAATTAATGCCAAATTATTACATTTTTTGCACCAATTTCAAGCTTCTTCTGTCAGCTTTTGAATATGTGTTATCTCTAATCAAACTCTATACTATATTTTGATTCTACCTCATTATTGTTTAGGGGTTTTTTTTGTTTTGGTTTTTTTATGGAATGCCTAAACCCATTTTTTTTATGTAGCACCCCAAAAAAGAGCTTCACATAGTTTATTTATCCTCAGGCACTACCATCCATCATGTCTTAAGATCTTATAACAGCTGAACTCTGTCAGAGACAATGGTAAAGGCCAACCTGAGTCCAGAATGCCAGTGATGTTAACACTCTTTGCACCATGATACTCCAGCCACATGTTCTCACATTGGCTGATTATCTCCCTTACACTTTAAGTCAAAGCTGCCAGAAAAGCCTAACAACCTGTCACATCTGTAAATTTTATAAACTTCTACAAACACAAATTGCTGACATGAAGTAATGTTAATGCACTGCTGTACTAGGTGAAGATATAAAGGCTAGATTCAAGGTTTAGCTGTCTTGCTCTATTTAATTTCCTGTTTTCCTTTCCATTTTCTGAAAAATCATACCATATTAATGAGGGAATTTTTTGAAATTATACTGAAATTATCACTGCATTAGTTTTTTCCAGAAATGTGGAAGGGCTTCCACCTTCACATAAGGGACTGAATGGTAACACAAAAGCATAAAGGAGTATACAAAGCACAGTAAGGGGACTAAGAAGTCTCCCAGACACATGCAACTCTTATCACAATTTCAGTTCCTATGAAGAGATGTACATAAAGGCCACAAAGAAAGAAAATACAAGAGAAGGGAGTGAGCCTGTTAATATGACAGCTTTCCCCAACACTTCCCACTAGCAGAATGGTTGTGGCACCCTCCTCTCCCTGGGCTGCTACCAAACACAAGTCACTTGTAGTCCCAGAAAGCAACAGAAACCCTGGTGGTTCACATATTCCCCAGCAACTGCTGCCCCTTTGACAGTCCAGCTTAGTATCAATGCCACTTGCCTTTGAACCTGTCAAATGTTAAATGCAGCAAGCTGGAAAAACATCTCCAAACCCTGCACATTCTTTTATACCACATTTCATTTGGGATCCCTTCATTAACCACAAGTAGTTGTTACATAACTACTTGCCCCATTCAGCCTTGATGTGAAGTGTTTAATGCAGAATGCAAATCTTAGCATCTTGCCATTTGTGAAGGCATCAAAATTACTTGAAAAGCTGATCTTAATAACTCAAAGTCTATGAGATGCTGTGAAATGTGATTTCTAGAACAAGCTTGTCATTAAAACATACACCCACTCACATTTACAACGAAAATATATCTTATGAAAATATAAAAGAGTGAAAGCTGGAGATGTACATTGTGGACATGTCCTAACACATGAAAGTGCACATGCCACAGACACATGAAGTAATTTCATGTGAGAAGGAACAAACTCCCACCAGCACTTTGTGACTAATCAGACCTACCCTAAGGTAAACCTAAAACCAGCACCAGGCAGCACCATCAGTACAAGGAACGAAGCACCAAAGGGCAGGATTTTGTACCAGCAGCACCACTTCAGAAGGAAAAAGTACATGGAGCCACACCCTTACTGGGAGACTAGGGCAGAAAACAGCTTGAGACAAACATCTTTAGCACTTTCCTGACTTAGAGTCTTTCACATAAAGCTCCAGAGCAGCACAGTAGCTTTACAGAGAGCCTGCATGTAACAGGAATTCCTGGTTTCTACTGCAATTACTATCCAGCACACAGAACCCAGGATTTAAACAGCCCATTTTCAGAATCCAGGTTTTCAGTACAGAGACAGGACTCTGCAACATGCCTGAAGACAGGCTGTCATGCCCAAGCAACTGCAGGCAGCTGTGCTGGGCTCCTTCCAGCTGCTCTCAGCTATGCACAAATGCCATTGCTGATAAACCTTCCTGAGAGCAGTGCCAAGCACTACTTAAACTTCAAGAGGTCATTCATTACTAATTCTTTGGGTGTACCAGAATTTTAGCCTTAAATGAAGCTATGCTGACCTACATAAGCCCCTCACTTTGACATAATGGCTGTGAGTTAATACATGGATGTAATTACGATGTGTTCATTTTGCCAGGAAAAAGTGGTGTGTTTTACAGAGTAATTACGTTGTGAAATCACCTTTCTTCAGTACATAAACTGAAACAAACTGTGCCTAAAACATAAGACTTAAGTTACTAAAATTGTCATCACTGTCATGGCTGCAACACATAAAACAGTTTTGCTAGTTTCCAAAGGCCATAAAAAGACAGTGCTGTTCTGAAAGATGATCTATTATAGGTTACACTATACTCCAAGAAGGCAGTAAGAAAACAAACCAACAATTGTGTATTAACATTTCTCTACGTTTTATTTGACAATAAAAAACTGCTAGGAATAAAAACATCTGAATCATAGATAAAAGATAGAATTTGCTGCTGTTAAGCAATTATCTACCACCTATTAGGTAAACTATGAAAAGGTAAGTAAAAAGTCCCATTTAATATTTCTACTCTGGGTTAAACAACCTGATGTGACTTGGCAAGTATGAGAAAGTCCTGGCATATTGAGATCACTCTGCTTCTGCACCACTGGATACAAATTCCTGCTAAGCCTTTAGGCTCCCTCCATTCTAGGTGTTAATTTTGACCCAGTTCTGGCTTCATTAAATACAAATCCCCAAACACTCTTTTGTGGAAAAAAACCCCTAAGTTATCACATATAAGGTCAATAAATAAGCTCTCTCTCATTTTCAGATTAGTGAGAAATCAGACAGGCAACATTTCAATATGACATGGTGACAGACAATTCTAGGATAAGTCTCTTATTCCCACTCCTGCTCCTCTGTGTTGCGCAAATGGGCTGCAGCAGGAACAAAAGGCTGGAAAAGCCAACTTCCCGTCTGTAGGAGATGTTCCATTCATGCAGAAACCGTTCAACACACACCAAGAGAAGGAGCCTTCAAGGACTTGGAGGTTAAACTTGGGCACTTCCCAGAGCAGCCCAGCCTAAAACTACTGCCAGTTTGACAGCACCTCCATAAAAGCACAAACCAGACAGACTGTTCACTCTGTCAGCCTGACTTCAACCTCTGCATCAAGTACACTGACTGAGGTCCTGAACCCTGAATTGTGCAGATCAGGAATGAACCCTGAGCATACAGAGTCAGCGCTCCATCCCTCACTATCAATCTTCCCATTTGCAGAAGGCACGATGGTCAGGGTAAGAGCTATTCTGGGACTTAAAACAACATTTCTAAGTCCACCATTTTGGCTGCAGCTAAGAAGCTTCAACTGCATATTCCTCATGAAAACTATTGCACAGGGAATTTTGTCTTTATTTTTATTGGAGGTCATGATTTCCATCACGAGATCAATCATATATGATGAAATGAGAAAACTGCTTTGGTCGTCACCAAGAACCTCTGAACTACAACAATCTGGGTACAGAGAGCAAGAAGAGAGCTGAAGTCTAACATGTTACACTTGTAGAAAAATCATTTTATTAAAACAGGGAGGATGTAAAAAAGAAGTCAAGCTACAGCATATCAGGTTCTGTGAAGCATTAGCCTTTGCATGCACTTATTTTGCAACACTACAATACTTAATACAGATTTGTTTCTCTGATTATTGGGCAACTTTCTGAAAGTAAGGGGCAACAACCCTTAAAGCCTTCACACTCAAAGCTGCTAAATTTGCTATCAGTTGCTTTTCTGTTAGTACTTATTTTGCCTCAACACCAAAAGCAACAACTACATAACTCTTTCAGAGCCAAAACTCCAGCTTATACCTGTAAAAGTGCCAAAACGCACAGCTTCAAGCTCCAGCACTCCACAACTCAAAAAAAACCCTACACATACAACACATACAAATTCAAAAAACGAAAATTAAATTGGTTTAAGACCACCACAAGCAAGTTTAGTTACTCTGTTATGCAAACTATTATTTATTCTTGACCCATATTCACATTCTCATTTTTCAAAGCCAAGTTGGATGGGGCTCTGAGCAACCTGGTCCAGTGGAAAGTGCCCTTGCCCATGGCAGTGGGGTTGAAACTGAATGATCTTTAAGATCCCTTCCAACCTGTTGTGGGTTTGGATTATTTCCTGTTTTCTTTTCTTTCTTTTTAAAAGAATTTTTCCCCATCTGTTAGCTAACAGGGAAACCTGTACAGGGAAGGAGTTGCCCGGGATCTGAATAGCTAATATTTAAGAAGACAAAGGATGTAGCCAGGGCCTTAGCATAATTTTGGGAATGGCTCTTGGGGGAGCGGTGTGGGTTTTAGTAGCTTCTTAGCTGGGTGTGGGCAGTTTTGCCCTGGCTTTGGAGAAGAGACAGTGTGGGGGTTTGGAGTTGAATGTCACCTCGCTGCTTTCCCTTACCACCAGTAAGCTATTGCTTGCAAGAGCAACCCACGGACTGGGATTTTCCAACACCTGCCCCTCACCATCTCCATGGGTGCCTCAGGAAAAACCAGCCCCCCGGCTCCTCTCTCTGCCCAGAGGGAGCACGTCCTGGCTGCTGAGTGGAACCTCAACTGCTGCCACTGCCATGATAACTCACGGGACATGTGAGAGCCAGGGGTAACTCAAAACCACCCTCCCTCCGTTTTCTCTCCCTCACTGAGGCCACCATCACCCCCTCTGAGGGGCCCTGTGCAGCCTCTGGAGCCAACACCCACCCCTGCCAGGTGTGCCATAACTGCACCAAAGCGGGAACAACTGCTTAACGGGTGACAGAGGGCTGCTGTGGGATTTTCTGGTTTGTTTCTTGCTGCTGTTTATCTTGTTAGATATATCCTAATAAAGAACTGTTATTCCTTTACCCATATCTTTGTCTGAAAGGCAAATTTCAAGGTTATAACAATTTGGAGGGAGGCAGTCATATTTTCTCCACTCCAGGGAGGTTCCGCCTTCCTTGGCGGACACCTGTCCTTATAAACCAGGACACAACTCCAACCATTCAATGCTTCTATGATTTCATCTCTTCAAAGCTCTCACTATTAAACTTCTAAAATAAATCTTAGCATGACTTACAGACTCTTGAATTAAGGATGCCAGAGATTTATTTGGAATGAGGGATTTTGGAGCAGTCTGCCACAAAATCCAATAAACTTAGGGTGATGAAAGCAATGTAATTGTGCCAGCAACTAGCATTGATATGTAGGTATGGCACAGTATCTAGTTTTTTTGTCCTCCCCCTGTACTGCCACACACTTCATTCTGCTATTCCCTCTATGAGACTCTCCATAAGCTGTATCAAATATTAGCCTGAAGAGGAGTAGTCCAGTAATACAAGGATTTTTCTGCTAGCTTAATGAGCTGATTCCCTTCAAAAACCATCAGGAGAAACAGTGGTGGGCACAGGACTACATCACTGGGACCAAGGGTGAACCCAAGGAGCAGGATGACTTATTTTCCTTTAACTTAGTGTTGATCTGCTCACCAGACTGCACAGCTTCACCCAGACATTTAAACCACTAGTTAAAATGACCTGGTGGTAACTCAAATCAGCATTATTTCAAGCTTAGTGTAGGGTTAGAAAAAGTGTTATTTATGTTCTCTGTTCATATGTTATTGGTTTTCTCACATCTCTTAGAAATTACTATTTTTTAAAGTGAAAACACAAGTTCAAAACCTGTTTTTTTCAGCAAAGAATAAACGAGAAATGGATTCCCTAATGAAAAGCATTGCCCAGATAAAAAGCATACAGGATTCTCAATTTCGTCCATATCAGAAATTTAATTCTGCATTTCCTGGTTTCTTTCCCAATAAAATTTCAATTTGACATTCCAGTTAAATGTGTCCTTTCAACTTAGATATGATAGACTTTAAATTTATGCATTTCAAGTTTAGTAAACATCAAAATATTCTATTAAAAGATCATCATCAATTAACTGATACCCTTGAAGTAGTTTGAGCAAACTTTTCTGGGGCAACAAAATTTAAAAAAAATAAACAACTAGCACCAAGTAAACAAAACAAGCCCAGGAACAGACAAAAACCCTTGACCAACACTTTATACTCTGGGCTGGAATAATCACCACCTCTAATTCCACCACAGCTGCCAGGATTTTCTGAATATACAATGCAGTCACAGCTGCTTCAGTGACATTGGACCTTGCAGAAAAAGTACTACTTAATCCCTATGACTGTGAGAAGTTGTAAATGCAAAGAACATCTGCCTCACTGTTAGAGTGTCATTTTGGTGCAAAATAGTGTGAGCTTGCAATCTGCTTTTGGTTTCACCTGTTTTTCATCAGGAAATAATCACAATATTAATGTTACGAACTGCCCAAACACTTGCATGAAACAACAATTAGCTTCAAGAAAACACACATGCCAGTGCTAAACTTGACAATTACACAGTTCTATTATGTTGGACTGCTAAGACTTAGCTTGAGACATGAAAGAAAAGACACACATGTATGATTAATGATAAAAATCATGGTTACACAGTAGTAGAACTAAATCCCTGATGGTACATTCAAATGCCACCTACAGCAATGAAGCACTTAATTTTTATAATAATTTTAAAATAATTTTCCATGCAATATTTGAAATGACAACTCTCCAGATCCTACATGACTAACTGTGCTTTACTACTGTTTAGAAATTCCTCACAATATAGAACCCAAAGTTCTGTAATTCTAAGAGAAAAAACCATAACACATTTTATTTCATTTAATCTTTAGATGGTAGAATAAAACCAGCATCTTTAAATGGAAGAAAAGCCACAACACTTTGGTGCAATTAACAGAAAACATTCCAATCCAAGCTCAATCCCAAAGGTAACTATAACCTCATTTCAGTTTACAGATTGCCTCAGGACTTGTGCCTGTGCTACCGATGATGTCCAAAAATGAAGGGGCAGCTTAAAATAGTAGAATTGCAGCAAACAGAAACCTTATAGAGACCCTACTCAAACCAGAATAAAAATAATTCAGGTTATCCTATTATTTCATGAGGACAGCTATTGAGTTTATTAACAATCTTTACTACTAAGAAGGTGTCAAGTAAATGCTCTGAGAGAACTACTTAAGCAATAAGGCTCCACTTAAGACAGTTAGAGATGGTGGCTCATTTTCACAATACCTAGGGGTTTTCTTCTTAAATACTTGACAACTTCAACTGCCACTGTCATAGAAGGAGCCAAGTGATATCCCACAGTAGCCAGAAAGAAAGCTCTCCTTCTCAAGTGACTTGGAACAATAAAGGATTAAAATCTAGAAGGCGTTTTTGAAACACTTCAGAATTTGAAAACCACACAGCAGTAGCTGTTGTTTGAGAAGCTGAGACAAGGTATTCCATTATTTTTTCTTTTAAATTATTATTTTGATAGTTTCACAAGAAGGGAAAATTGTCCATGGACAACTCAAGTTCACATTAAAAAGCAGAATTTACAAAAACAGTTCCTTGTTGTGGTGCCTCTGGGTGCGGCAGTTCCTCTTTTTAGAATTCAAAAAACAAGACCTATTTTAAAATTCCAGCTCATGTTTTCAAAACAAGAATAAACTTCTTTTCAATTGGTAACTGATATAACTCTTATTTCAAATGATAACTGATATAACTCCTTTTCAGCCCAAAGCAACAAGGCCTAATCTTCCCAGAAACTGGGCTGTTTTCACAAAAGAGGAGGAAGTTTCTTATATTTCTACAAGCCACTGTGAATTTTACATAGTCTATTGAGGTTTAGCATGAGAATTTGATTAAATTTTTGCAAATATTGCACATCTCAAAAATGAATGGAGCACACTTATAAAAGGAGAACTCCAAATTACAGAATATTTGACAATATTAGCCAATAGTACTCCCCAAAAAGCACACAAGAAAGCAAAACCGAATGAACTCCAGGTGTCTCATTAGCTCATAAACTTAGTTCAGCACCACTGTAAATATTCCCACCTTCCTCAGGCAGGAAACCACACAAAACTAAGGACACTTCTAGTTCTGAGTAAGAAGTGGGTGCGTGGCAGTTCACCTTATCTTCTCATAAGCAAACAGGAAAAAAGAAGAAAAAACACTGCTGCTTTTCTTTCCTATACTTGATTTCAGTCTTTCAGATTACTGAAACCAACACCTATGTGAACTATAACACAAAACACCCTGTGAATTCAATAAAAAGAGAAAATCCTTTCCCAATTCTATCTTTACCTCAGCCAACATGGAGCATATGGAGTCTGGTGGTAATGCTACTAACAAAACACCCCTGAAAACAGGCCTGAAAACACAAGGAACTATGACCTACTTTTGTAAATAAGTAAGTATCTAATGTTTCCCAATGCCCCAGCTTAACAACTCAATAAGATACTTTTGTGCTCAGTACAGTATCAACTGAGAGGCTTCTCTAAAGTAGATCCTATAATCCTGAGCAAAACACGTGAAGCCAGTCAATATGGTTTTCTGTCTTCCAGGAAGCATAAGGTTTCTCAAGTGAATGTGAAATTTGGAAAACAGAACAAATACGGTCCAGTTCTGCAATCCAAACCTAACAGAATTTACTCCTAAAACAAACTGGCTGTCAACATATACCTGTAGGCATTCAACCCAAAGCTCTGCTCTACCTAATAGTCTTTTGTGAAGGCTCAGCCAATTTGGTTCAGTATTTTGTGTTACAATATTCCACCTCCCAAGGCAGGACTTCAAAGACATTACTCATGAAAAGTAGTCAGGATCCAAACAATTAAAGTTTTAATGGTAATAAAAAATAATTGGTAAGTACATCCATTCATCCAGAACCCACAGAAATTAGCCTTGTATCTTACCAATAATACATAGAGTTATCTCATAATATTACCTTAAATCCAATGGTTTGCTTCTTAATTTTTTTGTCTTTTTCTGCCAGCTTCATCAGGTAAAATCCTGTTTACATTGCTTTGGAATCACAACCGAAAATGCATTATAGATCTCCCACCTGCAGAAACTGGTATGAAAGACTATTCACCCATTGTTGTAAACTACTTTCAGATCCTTCTTCAGATGAAAAGGCCATGAAAGAAGCTAGTAGTGCTTTTTAGGTTTGTGGACAGCTGCAGAATAACTGTTCAGCTAGTTTTATGTAACATAACACAAAAAGTTTTCTGTGATGAGCAGCCAAATCTTCTCATCTTGCTGGAGAATGTGACAAAGAACTGTACAGACATTAAAATAATACCAATAGTTTTAAGAAATGAATAATCTCTAGACAGACCTACAACTCAGACAAGCTGCACTGATCTAGGACAATACTCAATGCAGACACAGATTAACATATTAAAAAATTAAAGATTTAACCCAACAAATAGCTAGCAAATCCATTCTAAAAGCACACCAAAATCATCCATTCCTTATGCAAGCATTAATATATCCTATCAATTAATTCACATTCAACTTGAACAGGAAAACAACACACACACATTACAAGTACTGTTCCAGGGTTTTTTCCTGAATCAGGGCACGGGTGCACACAGGAAGTAGGTGAACAGTGAAACTATCTTGTTGCTCATCTCAAAACCAAATAAAAATGCTAACAAGGAAGACCCAAACTGTTGTGATGGTATTTTGTTATTAAAAATTGGCATTTTCTCCTCTGTCAGCCACAGTAGTCCTGGACAGCATTTATATGAAATCCCTACAAGTCAAACACTGAGACGATGACCTAATTCTGCCACTAGCCTGCTGTGACACTGTGGCTTCCAAGCTGCCTCCATAGTTTGACAAGATGACTTATCACTGCATTCTCCTAATGCAACAAAGGATTTATCTGCAGTTGTGGGTATATCACAGGGAGATGACACCTTCCCCAGTTCTACAGCTGCACTGCCATCATTGCTGCTTTTGGGGATTTGCCATGAGGAATCCTGTTGTTAAGACCAGCAACTTCAACCTGAAATTCAGGTTACAGGAGAGGTATTACTCAGCTCTGCTCCTCAGGGGAACCCTGCTTGCTCTTGTTCCCATGGGTCTGAGGCAGGAAGATTATTCCATTGCACAGGGAGCAGAAAAACAAGCAATCCAATTCTAACCAAATAGCTGCATTAGTGCTAGAGCTTTGGAAAGCATTGCCTACATCCTCTAGTGGGTCACGTGCATTTCCTAAGCAGAGAACTGCTGTTTGTATATGAAGAGACCTCCCTAAAAGTCCTTAATACTCTGTTGGCCCCATTTGGTGAAAAGAGTTGGAAAAAGATAACATACAAAATACTCTGAGAGTTATACACTGAGTGCTCAAACAAATGGTTTTTCTGTCATCTTGGTTGCCATACTACTACTATTTTTAATAAAGAAAAACGTGTTCATAGCATCAACAGTAACATCATCATTCATCACTTTTACTGTGTTCCCCCGCCCTTTCCTTTTCTCCATTGTCAACATGTGATTTGTACATTTCTTTACCATTTCAGACTAAAATCTCACCTTTACAGAGCAGCTTGCCTTGGTAAAATGGGACTTCAAAGTTTTCATCTCTGAAGTGAAGAAAGCGACAGACCTTACAGAAATATTTATTTCACTCATATCCATAAGAGAGCTAATACAGAATACAAGTGGGAGCACTACTGCCAACATAAGAGTCTGAGAACTAAAGTTCAGTGGAAATTAAAGAGAGTAGATATGTGGACCAGAAATAAAATTAAATCCAGCTTGAATATGTGTAGGAAAACACATCTGCGGGAATACAGCTTAAAATATAAATGTGCTTGGTAAGAAATATTGTTTACAGATTACAAATAATGGCAAAAGTTCAAATACAAGTATTAAATGCACGGCATTGTTATGGAAGCTGAATGATTTGTGTGATAGGTAAGTGGGACATTTATCACTCTTCAGGGCTGTAACAATAGTGAAAGTTTCCTTTCATGCTCCTTAAAGCAGCTCTCTGCCCCGGAGAAATAAT
Source organism: Climacteris rufus (assembly GCA_013398175.1). Classification (NCBI taxonomy): domain Eukaryota; kingdom Metazoa; phylum Chordata; class Aves; order Passeriformes; family Climacteridae; genus Climacteris; species Climacteris rufus. Next base: position 2,181,934 of record VZRZ01002702.1, on the reverse strand, counting down.
TTTCAACCATTCATAAACCATTCAGTTTTATTCCTTTTACTGCTTTCCTACTATTAAACAGGATCTTTACACTTCATCTGCCTCTTCTCTTGCCCCAAAATATACTGTTCTTTCTTTTCTCTTAAAAGATCATCAGCCCATCAGAGCTGAGAGGGGAATTGCTTTGAAAATCATCAAGACACTCAATAAGGCAATAAAGACAATAGAAGAAGAAGTAAATAGAACATCCATGAATGAACTGTAGATGATTATCCAGTGACTCACAGGACTATAATCAGACAAAAAAAACCAAATTCAAACAATTTGAAAGAGAAGTTACAATCTTTCTAAAGTGGTTGAACTTTATGATAAGGTATATTCCTCAGGGGCTGGGGGGAAAGACTTATAATTACAGTCAAGTACTTTACATTGAATTATTATAGAAATTATCTGAAAACTACATGTAAAATATCCTTAAGGTATATTTAAACTTATTTTTCCATCCTTTTTTATACAGCTATTTAAATTATAGTACAAATATATTCACTACTTATAAGATGGATTTTAGGCTACTCTTTAAAGAGCTTGTTTTTAGCCTTAACAAAACACTAAGTCTGAAAGGTACTCAGAATGTAATGACATTGGACTATATGAGTCTCCACTTTATCATAATACCATTAAGCATTTATTGCCATACCAACCAATTTTCCTTTCTTTTTCTAAAGGCATAATTGGAAATTCAGCCCTAAGTTCTGGGTAAGCAGAACCCTCTCTTCAAAACTAGAAAATAATCAGACCTTTTGAAAGATACAGCATGGAACTTGTAAAAAAACCCAATGAAAAGGTAAAGTACTTGTGCTAAAACATACTTGGCATACATATGAAAGAGTCCAAACATTAAGAACAAGAAACTCAAAGGAAAATAATGTCTTTAACTAGAAGACTCAAGTTCTGTAGTTCTCATTTTAAAAAGATTTCTGCATTCCAAGTACTAAGTTGCAGATTGTTGCGGCAGCAGGTACAGTTCACTGTACAGTTCCAAAAAACCTCAAATTCCTTGTACGTGCCACTGCTGTCACACTGTAATACAAGAGCCAGTCTTGCAATAAGTATCCCTTGAAAGACTGTAGAACTTTTGAAAACTATACAAGCTAAAGAGGTATCACTGCAGATAAACAAGTCATCTAGAAATCTTCACTGTTTTAGGATGGCGCCTTCTTGCCCCTGGCCACAGGTTTTGATTTTACAGGACTGAAATGATGCCCATTAAAAAGCTTCAAGGCTACTTCGAGAAACAAGTTTTAAAAAAGCAAGTTCAAAATGGTAATTCCAAGTCTTCTTCCCAGACACCTCTAACTCTGGAAAAATCTGCCTGCTTCTCTGCTCTAAATGCATTGACTGGACTCCCATCCAGCTCTGGTATAGTTAACAAAACTAGGAAACCAAACTTTCACTTTTCATGTCTCTCATAAAGGTTGCTTTCAGAGAGACTAAAAAAAAAAAGGAATATCTAAAGAAGTACATCAGTTTCAACACTTCCATAAAGACTTGTTCCAAAACATGGGTTTAGACCACATTTTCTTGAGACTATAAACTATTTCTATTGTGCATTAAAAACAGTATTTATACAGTTACACTGCTTATAAACCCAACAATGACATGAGAAACCATGTCAACTAGGCTGAATTGTACACTGATATTAAGCTTTGGAAACTCCTTAAACATTGAAAAAACAAAAACAACAACCAAACAAGCAAACAAACAAAACAAAACAAAAAAAAAAAACACACACCAAGAAAGAGGGTGCATTAAGAACCCCAAAACCTAAAGGCATATGAGAAGTATGATGGATTGTTCCAGGTTTTACAGCTGCCAACTCCAAACTTGCTTGTGTCACAAGTGACCATCATACAATATACAAACACCTTTGGGTCAAAGGTAACCCTTGCAATTCCTCAGTAACTTGGGAATTACACTAAGAACAAATGCAATTTCAGAGGTCAAATTTTGGATCAAGGTACAAACTGCACATTCAGTAGAATCACATGAAGCCATTAAAAGCAAAATAGCTCCATTTTCCTTATGTAGTCAAAATAGTATTCATCTCTAACATTAAAACAGGAAGCATTTTCCTAAGTAAAAGAAGAGTATTTCTTAAGTATCAAAAATAGGGAAAAAGACAAAATAAAACAGTAGAGAAAGCAAATTGAATTGAGACTTGGCCTAATAAGATTCCTGCCTCTGTATGAGTTAAGTCCATCTAAAAGAAAAATTAAGGAAAAAAAAAGAGAAATGGTACTTATACAGTCTTTCTGTTCTTTAGAAAGTTCTGTATTTTAAATTATATTTATGGACAGGAAACAAGCATTAATTCCTCTAGAGGTTTGAACAGTAGTTTTGACAAGATTTACATAACTTAGACTGCCTTTGGCTACAACTTCAACCTAAAAAGAACACTTCAGAAACGTGACAATACAGTGTAGTACAAAGCGGTACCATAATAAAGACAACTACTTCCACTTGAACAGAAAAATCTTGGGCAATGAACAAGTTTCAGGGAAGGCTTTTTGCTTGGGGGTGTGGGGGGAGTTGCTCATGTTTTTTAAAAGTAACTACCATAACATTTCAAGACCAGATTTCCACAAAATATTTCACTAGGGGTAGTTTAATGGAACTCTTAAATGGATCTGGAACCTTCAAGCCTCATTACAAACAGTAGCCAAATCTAAAAGACTGTCTTATTGGCTTGCCTTAATAAAAAGTGTCCAGTTCCAAAATCTAAGCTTCAACACTAATAAGAGAATTTAAGCAACATCAGCATGCAGCTTTCAGTTTCCATTGTGCCACATTTCCTGTGTGCAGCTCTGAATGGCACACAGGGGTCCAGTTTTAATTCGCACAGCTAACAACCAAAATACTATAACACAGAGCAGCAAGCAAGTAAGAAATACAGACACTTATTCCTTGCAATGCTTCCATTCTGAGTAAATACTTCCAATCTGAGTAAACAGCAGCAATGAAAATAAGATATTTTGTAGGTATGTGGTAAAGAACTTCATTATCCACACACATGGAGAAGTCCTGTCTTCCACCCTTCTTCTGTATCACTCTAAGCAAGACCACCAAAAGCCTGGGCAAGACACTAATGTTGCAGCAGCATGGTCAGCTGTGTCACATATTACAGACAAAAGCTGTGGTACCTTGGATTAACTGTGGAGGGTCATTTCCAACCTTAGCTGGTTCAAAAATATCTGTAAATGCCAAGGTTCCATCTTAGCTTTAATGCCTTCCTCAGAATCGAGGAAGGTAACCAAGAAATCTCTCTATGCTGCAAATTTGCAAATTAAGAACAAAAGACACACATGGTTCACCAAGCTGTATGCATTTTTGTGGGGTTTGCATACTCCTAACACAAAAGATGTCATAGCAGACTGAGACAACACTCCAAATTACAAAAACACAGGACACATGTTCAAAAGTCGAAGCTTACAAGATTTTACTTGTTTTGACACGAGTTTATGCTACCAAATAGGTAAGGAGGAAAAAAAAGTATATATAGTAGGTGATATTTTCATCTGAAGTTGGGAACCTATCTATTGCCCCTGTTCTGCATAAGAATACCCCATCACTCCATTAATGTACACTCAACTAGTACTGCTCTGATCTATTGTTTTGGTCTTTCCAAATAATTTCTCTTTATTGTATAAAGGATCTCTCTCTCCTTCACATATACAATAATATTTTAGAACCTTTGAACAAGAATGGTTTTAACTTAGCTACTAAAGAGCTGGCCTACACTGTCATATGCAGGCAACAACCACTGTAACCATCCTATCACAGGAATTCTTAATTCACATAATTGTGAATTCTATGGCCATTTTACCTTAATTACTTATGTGATGGTCCACAAAAACACCACAACCCATCAATGACAAATTACTAGCAAAATTGAAAACGCCTGTAACTTAAGTATTCCCATTTTAATACCTAAGCAAGTAAATACTAGAAACAGTGATTTTTTTTTTTCATTGAAAGATTTTAATACTAGTTCAATGTGAGATGTTGCAAACAACTCAGAGGAATTTGCCATCAAAACAGAATTTAGAGATTCAGAAAAACAATTTCCAAAGCATGCAATGGTACTATCCACACTGCACTTCAAAGGCCACCATGCCACTTGCATTTGACACCATCATTCAGCTCCTGCCCCTATGGAAGTTGAGAGCAGACAGGCAGAACGCTGGAGTTACTGCCAAATGAACAGGTTACTGACTGGTATTGGCTCTCTTGAATCAGCAAGGTCCTTGTGTACCATTTCACAGCAAACTTGATGTTTCAAAGAGAGAGAAAAACACTTATCTTGCCTCCTCTAACACTGCTTCTAATGATTTAATCTCACACTTGATTACCTCATGTGAAGTCTGACCTTAAGAACTGCCTGGTGACAGAGGAAAGTGGAAGAAGAATCTCATCTAAACCAATGGCCACAATTTCTCCTCAAGTTTCTGCTTCTCATTTTATCACCATCTCTGAAAAGTCAAATAAAATTATTGTACTAGTTATACCTATACCGCTGGCAGGGCAAGGATTCAAGAACATGTCTGGTGTGTCACATCATTCAAACTTTGCAGATTCATTATGCAAGTCAAACTTTTCCTGCCCCACCACATTCAGTTCTGAAGCTTCCTCAACATCTACACTCCAGCCTGCTTGTGAATCCCAACAGGCTAAAACCCGGGGATTTGCTCAGAATGGAGCAGACAGACACACAGAGGGGTTAAAGCAACAGTTGCCTCTGCTAGCAAAAAACTTGCCCAGAGTTTTCAACATTCTCCTACCTGAAGGTGTTGGTCTTCAAGAAAAGAGCCCCAGGAGAACAAAAAGACCTGAAACAGCAGTTTTACTGCAACTAAAACCCTGAAAAACAAACAGTAATATCCTTATAACCTAGTCATGGTAAAAAAAAAAAAAAAAATCTACGAGAAATCTGGCATTTTTCCACAATTAAATTAGTTAAATTTCTTATTTCACTTACAGTATTATACTCCTGCTGTGTTTAATGTATGAAATTTCACAACAGCAGTGACTGCCTGTCTGTCTTTTAAAGCTCTCAGACAGCTGAAATCCTCTTTCCAGTCATCTATTTTTTAACTTTGATATGGAAAATGACACAATCATAACATAAATGCAGCTCTATAGACTAAAAACAACAAAAAACCCCACATTCTTTAATAACAGTCTCACTCATGTGGTATTTGTTTTTTAAGAGCGCTGGGAATTTTTTTAATTGACTTTTTAATCAACAAAATTGACTTTATCAAGCACTTTATGTTTTGCTCTCTTCTGCATAGCAATTCTAATTTTAATTTCTGTTATGTCATGTCATAATTTTCAAGTGTTGCTGAAAGCTGCATTACAGAAAAGCTGAAATAGCAAGCATCAGTGTCTGGCATCAGGGACAGGCAGTCACATCCAGAGTCCTAAAACCAATACATCAGCTACATTAGGCAACCATGTAGTTATTTAGCCAACAGTCTGAAAACAGAGACTAAGTTTCAGTAAGCAGCTCCATGTATTAACTGACTTGGAAACGACACTGTGCTTGTGAACTCTCCACTAACAGAGGTGGAAAGAGACACAAGGGAACCCTTTCTTTAAAATGGAAGTACACACAAATCAACAGTGAGACATTTACCAGTCCTGAAAGAAAAGTCTATGCAGTTCGCAATTCTCCACAAGACAGATGAGAACACTACTCTGATCCAGGTCAGAAAAACTAAACAAAATAAGAATCACAGAGTCATTTACATTGGAGAAGACCTTTAAGTCCAACCATTAACCCAGCACTGAGAAGCCCACCACTCAGCCTCATCCCTGAGTGCCACATCCACACATTTTAAATCTCTCCAGGGATGGTGACTCAACCACTTCCCTGGGCAGCTTGTTCCAATGCTGGAGAACGCATTCAGAGTATAAAATTTTCCAAATATCCAATCTAAACCCCCCTGGCACAACTTCAGGCCACATCCTCTTATCCTATCCCTTGTTACCTGGGAGAAGAGATGGACACCCACTGTTCAGGTAGTTGTAGAGACCTTACTTACTGTAATGGTTCCCCATTTTGAAAGACCACCAAGGAAAAGACAGAACACACTATTTGGGGACTGCACACAGTGGAAAAGTATTTTCACATTCACAGAAGTGACAAAAAATAAACCAAAGCTCATTTGTTTCACATGGATTCCCCTTTAAGGCTGAGTGCAGCTAAATGCAACAAAACTACCTTTTAAAATTCCTTTCTATATAGAGCAGAAAAATGAAAATATTTACTAGCCCAAAACAGGTTTTCTTCTAGCCATGCCAACCATTCCCTCTTCCAGAGACAGACTTTGCTCATGAGGCACCAACTCTTACAGTGTTGAAAAAAGACTATTACCCTTTCCTTCCAATTGTTGCTCTTGGATATACGAGCCTAAACTTGCAATGAATGACTTTGAATGCAGCCTCTCTCTGCCTCCACACAGGCCAGCAGCGTCCCTGCCACCTGTGCCTGTAGCTACACCAAACAGGGAAATTGCTCAACAGGAGAAAAGGCTGTTGTTGGGTTTTCTGATTTTTTTTTGTGTTGTTGCTGCTGCTGTTTGTCTGTCTTGTTACATATATATGTCCCAGTAAAGAACTGTTATTCCTTTACCATATCTTTGCCTGAAAGCCCTGTAATTTCGAGGTTATAACAATTTGAAGGGACAGGGTCATATTTCTCCACTCCAGGGAAGTTCCTGCCTTCCTTGGCAGACACCTGTCCTTTTAAACCAGGGCACATATGAATTTTAACAATGATTCTACAAGAAAACCTTTTAAGTACATTAAAAATATCCTACACAGCTTGTGCTCCTAGTGCAAACTACTGTACTATCTTAAAACAAAGGAGAAAACCCTATATTCCTCCCTGGCCTGAACTTAGAACAAAGTGCAGTTCATGCCACTGTTGGACAAGCAAGTTTGAAAAGTAGCATTTTTCTACTAGAATCCAGATACCATCCTACTCAAATTATTTACACTCTCGCTTTAGCCGAGGCTTAATTAGAGGAACAGAAGAAAGGGCTATTTAGGTGTTTTGGGGAACTTAAAAACACCAAGCACATAACAGACGGTAAAACTATTCATAATTATTGCATATATTGCATATTAGATCTACTGCACATTTGCATTACATGAGAATTATTAGCCTTATTTATCTGCAAAAGGAAGCCAAGGGGCACAGCCGAGCTGAATGTCACAGGGGGAGACTAGGGGAAGGAAGGACTGAAATTACATTGGGGCACATATTTGAGCAGAAGTCTTTTCACAGCACCAGGTTTTACTGGTTTATTATTAAAACTGAAATAAATGGCCTTGGGATCAGCAATTCATTTCTATGTGTCAGTGTATTATTTGATCTGTAGATGTAGATTTCCAGAGGTGGTTTTCCAGCTATTGTCAGGACCATTAGAACCCATCTTTCTTCACCACAGTATAGGTCTCCTAGCATAGCAATATTCTTATTAATTCAGACAGCCAAATCATGTGGAGAGCTGATTCCTAAAGCTAGTTATATTATTTCTATTATCTCTTTACAAAGAAAAATTATCTTTTTGTATCCTAGCTAAATCTATAACTACTAGGACTGCTCTCCATTTCTTTTTGAAATTTAGCCATCCATTCTTCACATGCAAAGCCCACAGACATAATTAGTGAATGTTCTTTTAAAGTATCCTGAAGCAAACAAGTCTGCTTGCACATTGAGAGCGTGACCACAACAACTCAAAGTAAACCTTCCTTCTTTTAACATTCTGCTGCTATCTGAAAGTTTAGAGAATAATTCCCCCAAGAAGAAATTGGGATACATAATCTGTGCCTGGGAAAGTGCTAGCATTTCCATCTGATCATTTTTAGACTCTTAGAATCTCATTTTAATTCTGAAAGAGATTGACTCCAAGAGACACAAGGAAAAAAAAAAAACAACAAAAAACTCTGAAGGTAAAATTTACAAGGCTCTAATGTATCCACGTTAAACACGTTATTCATCTTAAACCTAGCAGCTTAAAGAAGAGATTTTCAGTTTAATTGCCAGTTCTAAGAAAGAGGCAGGATAACTATTTGAGCTAAAGAAATTAACTTTGCCAGTAAATCATGAAGGTGCTCTAAGAAATAGGGCAAACCGAAAGTGCTTTAGAAAAAAAAATTAAAAGGAGAGAAAAAGAAAAATCACTGATCTGCCCTCAGTCAATTACAAAGGAAAGATCTTTTAGAAAACTGACTTTAAGCAGCACTTTCCATCAGCAATTTAGATGTCTCAGTAGAGCCAGAATCACCTACTCCACAACGCCCTGAGAACTACAATGACTGTAGTTTAACTGCACAGCACCTTGAGGGACATGCAAACAAAAACTGAAAAATTCATACTGGGGTACAAAAGCGCTCACAGCTTGTAGCACATTAACATCCTTGACCTTAAACAGATTATTTTAAGCCATTTACGTACTTGGAGCGAAGAACATCTTAAAAAATAATTTTTTAGAATGTATTTTGAAAAATAGTAAAGACTGGCAGGCATAGGATGTGCCATGTGCTGGGCTAGCACACTTTTCAGCCATCCCCTCGAGGTTACACACTGGGATCCCAGAAATGTGGAACTTTGGCATTTCCTAAATGCCTAAAGAGAGGAATAGAAGCACTTAGTGCTATACTGTTTTCCTGTAGCAATAATTCTGGCAGTTTGAACATGCAGTTTGTGATGCCTTTTCAAGTGTTTATCACACTTCTGTCCTTCCAGTTATTCACATGCCTATGCTTGCACATGTACAAACAAATTCAAATACCTGACTGAAAAAGCAGCACACTGAGATGACACATTTATTTTTTTTAGGCAACCATTTAGCACATAAAGGGAAAGCAGTCTGCTGCATGCTTATAAAACCTCATGGACTCACTGATCTAGAGCAAATCATTTCAAATCATTTAGAGCAAAGATAATGATTCTCTCTCTACGGCAATCAGCATGCTGCTTAGAGCACAAATTTACTGGGGTATTTGCCAGCAGAACAAACCTCATCCACAGGAGTATATATCCAAATCAGTGTTTCAATTTAAAATAAATATTTCTCAAAAAAAAATGACTGAGTTCCAAGAAGAATTTCTAAATCACTTTTTCAGATTTTTAGGATGTTTAACACCAATTTTTCCACTTCTAAAATCCAATTACTGTGAAGATTAAACTTAAATTCACTTATTCATATTAAGAAGTTGGAGATGAAGGCACAAAATATGATATCTAGAGACTTTCCATGTCTTCAATCTACATCCTGCTTCTTTACAGATGGAGAAATGCTCTGCAATGAACCAGATGGGAACAATGCTACAGCTTAAAGACAGGGCAGATTTAAAGTGACTCTTTGGGATTATAATTTCCAAGGAACAACACAGCAGAACAGACACTGTGAGAAATTGTAAGACTGGTTTGACTTGCTCATGATACTAAGGATACTAAAAATTATAATAGAAAAGCTATTCAGTCTCACCTGTCCTGTTCAAAACACTTGTTTGGTACCAAATTTTGACATTATCAGCTCAAAAGATGTGGAAAGGAAAAAAATTAACCTCACCCATCCATATCAGCACCAGATTAATTAATTTTCTTTCTTCTGTGATATGCAACTGCCCAAATTAGAAACTTGCAAGTGATAAATTTCAAAAAGCCAGAAAAATTGTGAATAGAATAGAAACTAAAATGAGTGAGAAAGCTGATACACTTTCCTGACAGCCTATAAAGACTTTACACATTACAGTTACAACATCAGTGGCCTTTGCCTATTATGCCAGAGCCTCATGTGGCATTAAGAGATGCAGATCTGCTGGCTGAAGTCAAGCTGAACTAATTTAAAACCAGCCAAGATTCAGCTGCCTGTTTGTCCCCTGACACCTTTTAAGCATTTAAACCTTTTGGATGATGGTACTTAAAACAACAATCATAGAATACCCTAAGTTGCAAGATACCCACAAGGATCACAAAGTCCAACTCGTGGCCCTGCACAGGACATCCCCAGGAATCCCACCATGTGCCTGAGAGCAGTGTCAAAATACTTCTTGAACTCGGCCAGACTTGGTGCTGTGACCACTCTGGGGAGCCTGTTCCAGTGCTCAACCACCCTCCGGGTGAAGAATCTTTTCCTGCTATCCAGCCTAAACCTTCCCTGACACAACTCCAGGCCATTCCCTTGGGTACTGTCACTGTCACCACAGAAGAGATCAGTGCCTGCTCCTGCTCTTCCCCTCCTGAGGATGTTGAAGACCACACTGAGGTCTCCCCTCAGTCTCCTCTTCTCCAGGCTGAACAGATCAAGTGATCTCTGTTGCTCCTCATAAAGCTTCCCCTCATGGCTTTTGACCATCCTTGTAGCCTCCTTCAGACACTCTCTAATGGCTCAATGTCTTTGTTGTATTGTGGCACCCAAAACTGCACACAGAACTCGCAGTGAGGCTGTCCCTGTGCAGAGCAGAGCAGGACAATCCCCTCCCTTGCCCGGCTGCCCATGCTGGGCCTGCTGCCCCCAGGACACGCTTGGCCCTCCTGGCTGCCAGGGCACTGCTGGCTCATGTTCAGCTTCCATCAACCAGGACCCCCAGGGCCCTTCCCACAGCGCTGCTCTCCAGCCTCTCATTCCCAGTTTATACACCCAGCCAGGGCTGCCCTGTCCCAGGTGCAGAATGCAGCACCTGCCCTTCTTAAACTCCGTACAGAGGGTAAGCAAGATGGAGGCATCAGCCTGTAACTGCTAAGCCTACAAAATAATAAAACTAAACAACAATTAACAAAGCTCCTGATACTAATTTTTTTCTTTTACAATCCATAGCAATCTAAATAAATCCATTTGTTAAAACTACTATCACTAGCCAAAGTGTCACCTGCCTGAGCATGTGATTTTCACCTGGCATAGCTGCTGACCTTCAAGAAAAACACCACCTGTCAATATCCACGGAGGCGTGCCAAGCCTGCTGTTCAATTCACCAACTGTACAAAATACTGTTGGCAATCCAGGAGTCAAACTTTTGCTCTAATCTTTCACTATTATTTCTCTGTGTGGAATACTCTAAGTAGACAGTTTTCTATTCCAATTTTTTTTTCATATAAAGATTTTTTCTGTGTCCACAAACTACAGCATTTTCCATTTATTGTTTTTCCCCTCCATATTTATATTCTTTCACATCATAACGTCCATATTAATGATGAAAGAGTGGTTTATTTATGAGTAACAAAGTTACACAGAATATCTACTTTTTCATGGCAAGATTAGAGCAGCAATTTGGCATCCCACAAAATATTCCTGAATCAAAATACATCAAATTAGATACCAAAACCAAAAATAAGTACCCCTGAAAAGACTTAAAGCTACAAAACTATTCCTGAGAGCAGTTGCCAAATTTTCTGCAATGCCAACAGCTGACACTTCTGTCCTAGATGGTTCAAAGATAAAACACAGAAAGGGGCTTTTAAAAAATTAAAAAAAAAATCCACAAAGAAAAGGGGAAGGCGGGAAATAGACATGCAACAGCATTTCTTCATTCATTAAATGAATGTGTACATAACTCCTAATAAGAATTGTTGAGGGGATATTGTTTTGTTTTCCCTGGCCTTTCTTCTGCAACATACAGCTCCCCTATGGAGGCTGCAGCTTGTTAGCTTCCTAGCCATCCATGGCTGTATTCTATCTGTCATTTCCCAAACCAGAGCAATTTACAACCCTGATTCATCTTTTTGTGAGCAGTTGGAGGGGTTTTGTAACCTATTTTTTATTTTGACAGTTGATTCGTACCATGATATTTCTAACGGTTAGCTGAAAGCAAAAATTTATTTCCTGTATTTTTTTTCCAAAGAGTACTGAAAGAGAACAGATCAAGGTGAGAAAACTCATGCTCCAGCAGAGGCATAAGCCCCAGAGAGGAGGACAACTTTGTCTCTGTGTGATCTTTGAAAAGCAGGTCAACACAGACCCTTCATGAAACTAAGAGATTGCTATTCCATAGGCTTCCTACTTGAGGCAAACCGCACCAGGCTCCAGAGCAGGGACAAGGGCAGGTCTTCCAAAAATCTGCAGGAGGGCTGGTGCATCAGAGGCCTCCCATCTGCCCAGCACACCTTCAACCCTGTCACACCACAGGGAAACCTCAGGGAACATGATCCAACCCAATGGATGACCTCAAAGCAAACATTTGCCTTTCTCCCAGAGAGCAAAATCCAAACAATACTCCTCCTGCACTGCCTGCTTGGATTGATCTTAGTACAAAGACACCTTCTGGATAACACTTACGAAACTGTCAATTGCAGACCTAATAGAATAAGATGGATAAGCCTAATCCTACATCCATCTTTAAATTTGGGGGATAGGGAACTACAGGAAAAAAAAAAAAAAAGGAAAACTAGAAAAATCCCACACTCACTCTCTCTGCAGGATTTGCCTTCTGGTCATGAGCAAAGCATAATTAGAGCCTTCCTGTGCGATTCTCACCCAGCATCTATGGAAGTAAAACAAATTAGCACAAGAAAGGACAAGCAGAATCTAATTACATTTATACTGAAGAAAACTTCAGCTCCTTGAATTTTGTGGCTAATATGAGCAGAATTTTAACACAATGCTATAATTTGTTTTGAAATAACAATAGCTTTAAATTTTTGAACAACTACTTTTCTTTATTGAAAATTAAATTTAGGAGTCCACTAAATTTGAGGTCCATCAGCTTCACAGTTATTAGGAAGTGCAGATTTAATTCCATGCCCTGCATTTAAACTGAAGCCAACTCAAGAGCTTGCTGTCTGTAAGTCAACATGAGCCACACAAATTCTCACAGTAAGGTCACTGTCAAGAACGAAATTATATGCAAAAAATTTACATTTTTAAGCAGCAAGAAAAACTACAGTAGTTTGGCAGCTGTAGCCCAATAATATCAGAGAAAGACACCAGGCCTTTGCCTTCTGCTGGAACTCCTCCCTGAAAGCCAGCACCATCCTGTACCTCTGGCATCCCGGGTTTCTGTTTCAGACTCTGTGTTTTGGGAGGTCTGACAGTTTAATACCTAGAAGTTTTGGGGTTTTTTCCCTTGCCTTGTGGGGTGGCATTCTGTTTGTTAATAAACCACTATTTTTTTTTTCACTTTCATCTATTAGTATTCATTTTTCTATTCATGGAAAGGGATTCCTGGAACCCTTTTAGAAAAGAGTACTCTTTCCGGTGTGTCCTCTCTTAAATTTGTCTCAAAACTGAGACAATCTTCAATTTCAAGTATTAAGAAATGCTCTACTTAAAGGTAAAAATTGGCTGACCTTGCAAGGTAAGCTACTGATTTAGCTGGTTTACTGAAATATCTTTAGACTCAGAAGGTTAAATGGGTGTCAAATTAGGAGCAGATTGTTAAAATTTGATTTAGAAGGCACAGTATTTCTTATTGCATGGTGAACAATGAGTGGGTGTTATAGTCATTCAATCTTTTGAACAAGACTCTTCAGTAGATGGAAAAAGCAATCACAGTTTGTTAACTGAACCATTTTAATGTCTTCCATCCTTACAACATCCTAATATACATAAAATATTTCCCACATAAAGTAAATAATAACTTACTTTAATAATGTGTCAAGGAATTAGTTCATCATATGAGTTACTAGTCTTTTTGTCTTGATTAATAGGTAGAGTTAATTATAACATAAAACAGTAGGAGTCACAAAATATGCCACATGTAACGACTTCTTAAAAATTGCAACATAATATTGATGTTCATGGTAACACTGAAATTATGTAGCCTCTACAAAATGGATCACATGAACAAGAAAAAAATGCAACTATAAAATAAGAAATTAATACAACTACTGCAGAAAAGATGTTGGGATGAAAATGAAGAAACCAGACAAAATGCAAAGACAGAAAGAGATACAGGGGAAAATAAAACTTGGAGGCAGATGGAGAACTAAGGTTTTCATACAAAACCTGGAAGAAAGAACTACCTCTCCCTCAAGAAACAGAGAAAGAAAGCCAACAGGAAGATTAAAAGAATGAAACTGGAAGAAACAAACAGACCTGACTAAACTAAACTAACCTAACCTACTTGAAATCCCACATGAGGCAACTAGACTAAAATAACAGCTGAAACAGGTATTATCCCTGCAACAATTTCACACAAATGAAGCCCAAGGAATCGGCTAAATAACTTATGTACCAGGGTATAAAAATCCAGTTTAAAGTGTTCAGGAAACACTCAACTCTGGCATCTGAAAAACAGGATCATCAGTTCAACATTGCATACACTGCCAAGTGCTTTCCATATAGAATGCACATCCCCTTTGGAGCTCTTCAGGCTTCATGCCTTGGACACAGGGGTCTGGAACTGAAACACTTCATAAGCATCTCTTCCTCCAAGGCCATTTAACGAAAGCAAATGCACACATGGCAAACCACATTTCCAGCTCTCACAGAAATCAGGAAGAAACTGAGACACAGCTATATACAGCACCTCTCATAATTCCAAATTTTTTTTAAAGAGCAACCTAAATGAATGCTACAATGTAAATATAATTACAGCAGTCACTGCTCTAAAGCTCTGAATATCAGATTCTGGACAGCAGGATCAAATTGGTGCAGAGAATATAACCTTTCACCAAATCAGACCCAACTCAACTGCAATTTCTTCAGTTTCTGAAGTACAAAAGGTCACACACTTTTACTCAGAGAAGTCAGTATGCAGGAGGCAATGCTATTAAAAGCGACAGCAGGTGTCCTGCTACCGGTGAGGGAAAAGAACCATGGAAGGTAAAGCACTTGCTGTACAATTTGAACAAGCACCCTTTGAGACATAATTGCACATATATTCCAATTTCAACTTCAGCAAGCAAAGAATCCATAAAAAGGATTTAGATCTTTTATTTTATGTTCATCACCTTTCAAGCTCCTGTTTTCACTAGGCACCTTTCTTCCCTCACCCTTCCTGGTCCTCTTGCCCTATGTTTCACATTAACCAACACTATTCCATTGATGTCCCTATCAACAAAACAAAGCATTTCTAAGTATCCCATAGTCATGAATGTTGTTAGAGCATGATTTAGCAGTGTATTCATATCTCTGTTTGGGGAATATCAGCTCCAGAAGGAGCACTTGCATCAATTGGTACCACTGTGCCAGATACTGTCCTCATAGCATCCTATGAAAAGCATGGGAGAGGGTTGCAAATCAGCCTTCAGTTCCTGGAAAGGAAGCCTAATCTGTTGTTTGGCTCTCAGTCAGTTGCAGCAGCAAAGCAGAAGTACACACAACACAACTGAGTCTATTATTAATAAGCAAGAACAAATAGAACACAGTGACTTCAAGGCCTGGAAAGGCTCAGTCAAACTGTTGCCTTCCTGAGGTCTCTACAGGATAAAACAAGACCTACTAAAGAACAGTGTATCACATTCCAGTACTGTGGTAACTTAATTAATCCACAACCACTATCAGTGCAGAAACAAGTGTCTGAAATAATACTTACATTAGTACAGCTGTAACTAATTACATATTGCATAATTACACACTTTTAAGCTCTGTTCTATTTTACACTTGTTTCTTCTCCCAAAGGATGTTGCTCTACCTTGCCATTCGCAGACCGCAATGAAAGGTTTTTTCAAGCTAGTGAGATGATAAAGCAGGATTTTCAATTCTTTATAATATGCTTCCCCTCAAAAAAACAACCAAATAAACAAACAAAAAAAACCCACAAAGACCATTTATCAGTAATAAGCCTAAAAACCTGTCCTGAAAAAAATCTATAAATAGCCCAATGAGATGTTCCTAATCTATCCAGCCAAAGAACCCAGATTCATAGTTTGACACAAAAACCTGTCTTCTTAATAATTTCAATATTCATCTTCTTGGCTTATTTTGATTAGCCGTCTCATTTACCCTCAATACACTCAATGTAATAAAGAACACTGAATTTTATAATTTCTGTTCAGTACATATTTTAATAGCCATAAGTATATTAAGCATATGCTTTACTTTCTGTTTTCCACTGCTTCATTTAGTCTTATCCTTGAAGGAATAACCTCAATTCTCTTATCAGTTTCATGACATTTGAAAACAAGCGTTTTAATTATGTGAAAAACTGTCTTTCATCCACTTAGTTCATCCTCTAATTTTAACATGTTTTGTACTATTTGGACATTTTTTCCATTGAAGAGACTATTTAACATAATGACTTTGCATGCAGTATGTGCACACCTCACTCATCTACAAAATCAATCCAACACACAGCAATGTTGAGTTTAAATTTGGGTTCTCATCTCAAATATGTCATATATTAAGGGCCTAACCCTAAAAACCTGAAGTCCACAGTGAAGTCAACATGAATGATATCTGGGAATGGTTTGGGGAGCCTTATCTGCCTCTCAGTTATTCTAAGCTACATTACTGGTAAACAAATACGAAACTACACACAAAGTGTAAGCTGATGTATTGCTGATATGAAGTTCCTAAATAAAAATAAGCAATTATTCTTTGGAATTTAATTTTAACTAATAAAGCAAGGTGCACTGTACTACAAAACTTTCATCTTAAGTAAGACTACAAGCAAACATAGCTGCACATTGATATACATCTCTGTCTTGGGGATGGTGATCCCATATTCAGGTTGTGCCCAAGAACTGTCACTGCTTCTCTTTCTCCCATTCCAGGAAGGGTCCCACCTTCCCTGCCAGACACCTGTCCTTTTAAACCAGGACAATTTCAACCACAAACTCTAATGTCACCAATAAGGACAAAAAAACCCACAAGACAGCCATGTGATACAAGAATTGGTATCAACAGGAAGGAACGTTACTTTCGGCCCCATGCTTTGTTCCAAATAAAGTTCATAGAAAAGTCCATGGGCTACATTTGCTGAACCTGGTTATCATTCACCTCTATAATTTGAAAGAATGACACTAACATACACCAATCCTTTTCAAATTTTCAAAGAAATAGGGTATATTGACCTTGATTACAAAATAAAGTTGCCTAAATTATGCCTTGAGAGAGTTTTCCTTGAACACATTTGCTTAATGGAAAGTTAAATTGAACTAAAATTGGAAAATCCTATATTTGCTTAATCTGTATTAAGCTTGAATTACAATATAATAGACCCTTATACCTACCAAAACAGTCAGCATTATCAAACTCCAAAAACACTCTCATTCTTCAAAGTAGAAATAAAAATGTAGTTTTTTATTTAAGTTCTTTTAGATGAAGGAATGTTCTGTTAATACAGAAAAATTTCTTTTCTTTATGCCTATGGACTTTTGAATCTCACTTCACCAGGTCTCAGCATATAAGGGCTGTCTCAATAATGAAAAGTTTCTGAATATTTTTCTGAGACAGCTTTTAGAGGCATTGTGACCAAGAGAGTACTCAACTCTCAAACTGACTATTGAATTCAAGGGACACGTCCTTGTCTTCCTTCACTGAGAATCTGAAGGAATTTAAAGAAAATTCCTGAGATATCGACATGGCTAACTAGTGCTTGACAAGTGACATCCCATTTAAAAACTTCTCAATGAGACCTCTTTCTCTTTGATTTTTAATTCATGGAGGAATGAGATGCAGATGTTCTCACCAGAATAGCAAATTATGTAAAACTGTTGTGAAACAAGTGCAGAGGACAGTTTTGCCTTTCTTAATCCATGTTTGCACTGATGCCCACAAATGCACAGTGAAATGACCATTGTGCTGCTCACTTTTTACACTGCCATGCTGAGGAGGCTGGAAATTTTAAGGAAGCAGCTCACCTTAATCTCTTTCTAGAAGAACAAGGGTGTTACACATCAGAAAAGCTAATCAGAATTAAGGCCTTGTTACAAACTGTTGGTCTGGAGAATGCAAAACATTTCATTCAGATGGTCTGGCATGTTCTAGCTGGAATCCAAAGCTTCCATGCATCTTGAAAAGTGGTCCAGTCTAAGGACAGCACTGTCTGTGGCCTTTGGATCTCACATTCAAAGAAAACGGGCAAAAAGAGCTGCCCAAGACAAAAAACCAAACAAAACAAACAAATAAAAAACCCACCCAAAACACACCACAAACACCACCTATGTACATACACGTGATCTTCCAGGAAAAATCAAATTCTATTCATTTTTTTCCATTTTGTTACCAGTTAATTGAAAGTACTGGATTTACTCCAGTTTTACAGAGCATCTCGCTCTAAAATTCTACTCCATCCCTCAGTTGTAAATGTTTGCTTATTTACCAAACTTGAAGATGTTCCTATTTCAGAGTGGGAGTAAAAAAAAAAAAAAAAAGAAAAGAAAAAGCCTTGCCTCTAGTTTGTCTTTTTCTTTCTAATTTGAAATGGAAAAGGTCATTTACAACAAAAAATACTGGGGATATATTAATGCAAGGGAATGAATCAAAATGGCAACACCTGACTCTGAACATTTCTAATTTATTTTAAACCACTGCCAAAAAGTAACATTTTTTCCCTTGACATTATCCTCCAATTCATACTTAAGTACATCTTTTATAATTCTGAAAGGCATAACAGCCAGCAATACATCAAAATGAAAGCTGCAGTTTCACATGTTCCATTCCCCCATTTTACAAGCCACAACAATACTGCTTAATAGAAAAGAGCTGGCTTCCTTCAACAGTTTTCTATTCAGTTTGGATCAGAAAATATATATTCCTGTTAAAGTAGAACATTTAAGTATTTACAGCTTTGGAACTCCTGCAAGACTGGAAAAGAAAGGAGAAGGAGCCAGCAACATTTAAGAGCAATACTTCATTGAGGAGATATTTCACACAGTTCCATATTTCACTGGTGGTTCTAAGGAAAAAAAAAAAAAAAGAAAAAAACAACCAAGAAAAACCCTGCTTTTCTGAAAAACAATAAATACTTAGAAAATTCTCTTGAGGAAAACTTTAAGCAATAAAAAAAAATCATATACATGACTCATTATGAGGCCTGGTTTTTCAGTTGAACAACTCTAAAAGTCACTTCTGACTTTAACAGTATAGGCTCCTAGCTTTAAATAGGAAAAGTCTTACTATATTTTAAAAATGGACCAGTGGTATTTTAGTTTTCCCATGAAAATGGAAAGAGGCATAGAAAGTCAAATTTAGAGATCTTAAGCTGACTTCAGCAAGATTCCACCATTCTGCCTAAAGGGTATTTTAATCTTGAAGTCAGGTTTCACTGTCTATCTGCAGGACTGCCCTAGAACAATTTAGGTAATGTCTATCACCAGCAAAAAACCAACCAAACAAACAAATTATCATCTTTCAGGAATGGGAACTCCTTTCTGACAAAAAGGACACAGGAATAGCAACATTAAAGTGGTGGAATGCAGAATTCAGTGCAAAAATTCCTTGTCTTTAGTGACCTCCTCCATGAGGCAGAGAGACAGAAGGGGCACATGAAGCTATAAAACTGTTAGGGCAGGTCACCCAGAAAATCCTTACTCATGATATCCAGGGAGAGAGGAAGAGCATGGAAGCACAGATCCCATCCCATTAATCAGAATTTCCAGCGTACCAAAGCCCACTTCTGCTGATTAGTTTTTACCCTGTAGTCTACATACCAATCATGCTGCTTCCTTCATAAGAAGGAAGACCTGGCTTTCAGGCTAGGTTTTCCTGCACAATCAGTAGGGAACAAGGCTTTAAATGGGCAACCACAATTTTTCTTAGGAATATAGCTTAGCATTGAAATGATCCTTATAAAGACTCTTTCAATTTTGAGCTTTACACTCAAAAATAATCACCTTTTAAAAGGAAGGAGGAGAATAAGACATATAATTTAAAAAATAACTGAGTATGCAATTAAGAAATCAAGTAACAAATTAATTATAGTTCTACCTCATCCTTAATTTATCTACTTTATATAAATTAAAACACACACTCAAAACCTCTTTTGAAAAAGAATTAGAAGGACATTCCTCCATTCAACAAAAAAAAAGCACATTCAAAACACTGTAGAATGGGGCTGAAAACATTCCAATTAGCTTGCACATATGCAAAGAAAAATTTGGTTTCCCTGTTACTGATGTGGCAGCTAAAGAAACATCTTGCAAGAATATTTCCAGTTCCTTTCAAGTTTTGGAAGATGAAAAAATCATTAGTAGGTCAGACATTCATCCAACTTAGTTCCAGCACGAAGCAGAAAAAAAACAAAAACATTTCCCTATAAACTGAATTAAGTCTGAATTAAATTTTCAAATGTGAAAATAGTGATAGAGAGGCTACAAGCATGAACAGCTCAAAGATTAGACAAAAAGTAATTGCATCTGCTATGGATCTAGGGCATGGGGGATCAGAGACATTCAAAAATCAGACTCTCCATGAATAAAATAAAGTTTAAAAGGCAAATAACACATTTCTGTCCATGATACTGTTGATCCTGCTCTCATGCCCCTTTAAGAGTTCATTCAACCCAGCTGAACACCAAAATAATCTCTCTCTGAATAAAAAAGATCCCATTGTTGAATAAGGTGTGAAAGTTCATCCTAACTTTTTTGTTTGCAATATTATCAGGGGCAGGAGTGGGCAGGCACAAGGGAACTTGACCCCTTACTTCACACGGTACAGAGACCTGTTGTTCCCAACAGACCCATTCAGAACGTTTCAAATATGAATCTACTTGAAAGACCAGCATGTGACCCCATGCAACGCAAAAGTAGTCAGACTAAAACTATCAATACAGACAGAAATACAATACATCAGTAGAACAGAATTCTGTAAAGCTTTTAGTGGTATTGTATACGAAAACATACTCTTCCATTCAAATCACATAATTTTGAATAAGCTAGATAAACACCCAAGTCTTAGTAGTGACTGTTTAAGTGTTAATTATTTTTATGCCACAGGAATTATTTCAAGACATTAATTTTATAACTTAGGGAAAAGAGTTGATTTTTTTTTCTCCTACACAAGTTAACTGAAACTGAAATAACTGCAAAGCAATTGTTCCAACCAGCACCAGGAAAAGCCCAAGATCCCACCCTTTCAACACAATCATACCATGATGACCACTGACCACAGAAAAGATTCCAAGACAAAACACAGCAAACACCAGCACCTTAAATCCATTTTTAAAATGGAAGATGGGTCTTTAGAGTGGTCAGTGAGACTTGCAGGGTCAGTGTCTACACCATGGATGAGAAAATCATGGCTGGTAGAAACAAAATCACAAAACTCAGGGAACAGAGAAGTACTTCCCACACACCTGACAAAAGTTGCTGTGCTCATTAAAGAGAAATGCAGAGGAATTGAGAAGCATTCTAAACAATAACTTGGCTTCTAGTAGCTGCCAGGTCCATGTGTCCAGCATTCCAGACATTAGTCCTAACTCCTTAAAATCTATACAAAATTTCCTAAATAGAAGTAGAGAAGTAGGGTCAACACGTATAAAAAGTGGAAGGACACATCCAGGAGGACCTATGCCACACTAATGCTTCTTCCCATTTACTTGTCCCCAGATATTTTCACTTTTTTAAAAAGAAATTAATTACATTCTCTTGTTGCTGCATGTATCCCAAAGAATTAATCTGGTTATTAATTTGCATTGCTTAATTTGGCCATACATGGTATTAAAATCATGTTCAGCAAAGTGGAAGCTATCAAAGCTCTGATAAAACCCAGACCAAGTAACACTGATTACTCACCAGACTGTCACTCAGAAAACCTTCCTCCTCAAACACAGAAAATCTCATCAGTAAAAACTGATTATACACTCTATTTCTCTAAAATGCCAAACAGGTTGACCTCACTGAATCCCATTACTGCCTTGGACTACAGTGACACTAATCCTCAAAATGTCCCATTACAGTTTAAGACTGTTTATTTAAGCTTTCTATGTATCTAGGAGAAAATCCATTTAAAAAAAAAAATCAAAGACTGTCATCTAAAAGAAGTTCTACCTACTAATTTTCAAATAGTGGTCTGTTCCTGCCTGTTTAAACTAGGGTTTTTTTCCCTCCTTCCACTTCAACGGTGTAGCACATCAATAAACCTACATCATCCAAACAACTCCTGCTAAAAAAGAGATGGCGTGAACAGTTGCGACGTTCATAATCAGTGGTAAATGTGCTCAACAAAGCAATATTGCTGCATCCCATGATCCCTACTCCAATTAAATCAAACCACCTGAGGTGGGTAGGACCTAGGAGCTTGTCACTTAGATCCCATGCTGCACTGCTATCTGCAATACACTTAACAGAAATAGAATTAATTGCAATTCTCTAAAGAACTGAGCCATTAGCACTTGTGTGTTAGGCTGTGAAAAAAAGGAGACATCGGGGTAATGATCAGGCATATCTTCTCTCATGGGAATACTTCAGAATATTTTCATATTAGGAAGGCTCTTATACCCTTTGGAAACAGCACATAGATATCCATTTTTCTTTCAGGAGCTCTTGTGTTCCACATTTGTTCTACTCTTTATAAATATTGCTCTAAAGGAAAGGTCAATGGCAAAAGTCTACAGATACATCCTGTATCAGCAGACATTTTAAACAGCTGAGACGAGTCAAAGTCAAAGAACTCGAGTAAGCCTAAAAGTCAGACACGTGATTAAAAAAAACAGAACAACAAACCATCACACGCACACAAAAAACAACCATAAAAACCAACACAAAACCACACAAAAAAAATCCGCTATTAAGATGGTAAGACACACAAAAATAATCTGGTTAAAAAAAGGCATGAGAAAACCCTATCCACATAACCAAACTCTACCAAACCTAGTAATTCTTCTAATGTATAACATCTGTCATTGTTTTCTTCTTTCTACAAAAGAAAATAGAGCATGCATGACTTCAGCTACAGATGGGTTCTCCCACTTTTCACTTCTTTTGAACTTCTATTAGATACCTACGAAAAAAATCTCTAAGTGCCATCAGGTGCAAGTTTTTGATTAATTTAGCTAAAAACTAAAGTTTGGTTAATATCCTGGCCAATCCATGCCTGTGGCCTGTACTAACATTCTACAGCAGGTAGATAATAGCAGATTTCAAATCTTTCTAATGAAGAACTCCACTGTACTGGACAAATGGGAAGAAATTATAATACAAAATAAAAATAAGAGAAATTTATAAAAATAAAGTAATAGGAAGGTAAAGAGCTAAAAAGTTTTGTAGAAGTCACATATCAACAACCTGCTAGAGTAATCAGAAGCATACATTAACTTTTCACTTTAGAAAATTCTTACAAGGTCCTTCACTAGTTGCTTGGAAAAATTACATTGCAAAGGTATAAAAGGCAAATATCTTCTATTAATAAATGCCCAGGTACAACAATGTGTATGGCAAGGTGATAACTAAAGGCAAAGCTATAGGCTCTCAGTATCCCCACAAAGCAAGTGATCAAATATTAAATGAAATTCGGTGCTGATTAAGGGCAAACTGTACACATTTGTCAAAAAACCACCACTTTTATAACTTTGGAGTTAAAATTAGCTCTCCCTACTCAGCAAAAAAATTCTGGTGGCACTGTAGAGAACTCAGCTCAGTTCTCAGGGCTTGTCAGGAAAAGAATAGCAATAGTAAATAGTCCTCAGTGGAGATACTGAAGAAGGCACCATTTTGCCCTTAACAGTCAGTAGCTGCTGACAAACCAATTGTGAGGGTAGGACAGCACTACAGCCTTTCTTAAAAATCAGAGGTATTCTACTTCTTCGGAGAAAAAATAAAGTCTCATTTCAGAGCGAGAGATGGGCAAAAATCCCAGCATTTTTCTTCTTGGCACAACAAGGAGCATGAAGCACGGCTGGCCTTCACTGCTACCTGGCTGATCTCCCCTTTGATATCCCCTGCTTGTGTGAAGATGACACTAAGAAGTCACCCTTCATCCCTACAACAGCCAGGTCGTGCCATCTGGGTTACAGCTGGGCCCTTGAGACGAGTAAAACAGCCCCTTCCCTCAGGCACCTTCTGGCAGCCACAAAGCACATCCCAAGCCAACCCCACTCAGGAAAGGATGTGGACAGAACAAACAACCCTCTATGCTTCACTTCCTGAAGGGTATGTCAGGCTGGACCTGAGAGAGATCAGACTGCTCTAAAACCTGAGACCCACTGCAGCAGCAAGCACTAGAGAAAGTTAGGATTACAAATGCAATCTAAAGAGCAGCACCCTGACGTGCATTCATATATATGCACAGCCCCTCTGCCCTTGTGCTAAATACAGCCTTCACTAATGAGTCTGTGGTGGGGAAAGCAGCCTAGCACCAACATCTTGGATGGTCCATTGGGCTCCACCCACAAGTTCTTTGGGCTGGCTGCCATGAATCACTTTGCAGCTGCAAGATGTCTCTAGCTGTACATAGACTCCTCTGGCTTCCCTTCTTTGCTCATCAGCTGGCTCATAAAACTCTAAACCAAGGTTAATCAGCAGCCCCTGGCTTCAAAATCCTGCTTTAGACCAAGAATAAAAGCGAGTTTTACCTGCAGTGAATTACTTCAGTAGAGTGTTTTTCCCTAGGATTAGTTAACATGAATGGAAGATGTTCACTTGGCTGGTAACCTAAAGCTGTTCTCTGAGGAGATTGCTGCTGCCATCTACTGACAGCTTCCATATAAACAAACTTGAAAGCAACTTAAATCGAGGTTAGAGTCTAAAGTGAGACAAACTGATGCAATAGAAAAGCCCAGCATGCACAGACTGGCAGCCAGGCTACATTATCTATCCAACAGGATAATGGAGCGTGAATAATACTTCATATCAGGCACAGATCACTTTCAGTGAAGGAAGAGCTTAGCAACAGTATCCTCACAAACTACTTTACTGCCTTAAACAGAAGAAATGTAATGCAAGCCATTGTTTTTGAGGGGCGATTTATTTTTGTTTGCTTGTTTTTTAAATAAAAAGGTGGGGTTTCATTCTTTGACTACTAATACTCAGCAATAAAGAAATGTAGGTATACTACTCAAAGATCAATCTTTAACACTTCCACAGCATATTCTCTTAGGAGTAATATCCCAGTTCAGATTAACAAACAAAAGTGCCAATTATGTGCTTGATTTGATACAGTTTGTTTTTTTTTCCTAAGAGGTTCTTCCCTGGAATGCATTGTGAAGGGAAACAGTTTCATAGGCCAAGAAGCTCTCCCAGCTGCAGTCAATACCAACTTCAAAATACAAACCAAAACATTTCCATGATTCCCTTCAGTGCAGATTCACAGACTGCAGCAGGAGTCATCTCTTAATGCAGAACGTTATTACACTGGTATTTTTAGCCTTCCTCCATCCCTAGGTTTCTCTCCTGCGTTAAGAGCTAATATGCAATGAGATAAATGCCAAGTATTTTACTGCCATGTACTCGCTACAGACTGCTACACATTTTCTGCTCAGGACTTGTGCACAGAATTGCACAGCCATTCTTGTCTCCAACAGAGCTATCAGGTCTCCTCTAATCAAAACCAGATAGCTGTTAGAGTCATCTCTAAAAACCATAGCTTGCATTGCAAGAACTGCCACCCAAGTGTCCCAAAACTGCTATGAAGCTAATAGAGTCCTGGTCTTGTAAATTTATCTCAAATAGAGAATGTGTGCTCATTCCCAGGACTCTCTGCAGTTGTGCAACCAAAACATCTGCCAGATGCCACACTTTAAGAGCCACCACAGAACAGCACCAAACCCAGCAAGAGCCAGTGAACTGAGACAGAACCACATGGGGATGCTCTATAACCTTTTGTTAAATACAGTTATCTACACAATTATCTAGTCTAAACAAGACTAGTGCTTGATTAACATCACTTGTGTAATTGTAATACATACAATTGCACATATTATGCAATTATAGCATACCAATTGCTGCAGGAATAGCAGAAAACATAACTATTTAAAAAAATTAGACCTAATTCTATTAGATAACACTTGGAAATTCAGGGATTTGCTCAGATTAAAGTTTACATTTATCACCAGAGGGTTTACAAATGCAGATCAGGGATCACAGGACCCTGTGGTATTAACCACTGAACAGATACAAAACGTGCATGTTAAACAAGAAAGCTAACCAGTTTACACAGCACAGACATGCAAGCCCACATCAGACTACACTAGAACCAATGAAAATCAAAATAAAAATGTATTATCATTGTGAACTTCTGGCAAGCATTAGAGCAAAGAACACGTGTAAAGGCAGAACTTCAGGGAAGATAATGAGATTACATTTTTTGGTGTCTTGCTTTACTACTTCCTTGCTGGTTTCACAGATCTATGAAGACATTTCTGGTGTGCTGGACACAGCTCAGAACCAGAACTTTCAACAAAACTTGAACAAGTAGGGTACTGGAGACTGGGAAAAATCTTCACAGTGAAAACAAAGCTTTACAAAAGGAAGGACACAAGAATCTGCAAAGGAAAAATTAATGCTCAAAAAAAAACCTGGGAAAATTATTTTTGCAAGAGATCTAATAGATATAACAAAATGTCTTCTTTCTCAAGAACAGCAGAACGGTATTTCAGTAAAAAAAAATGCAAAATTACATTATCCCAGTCCAGACTTATAAGTAATATAGAGCTGGAAAGAGCTGTTTATCTTAAAAAGATTCTGCAAAACACAAAGATAGCCAGAACATTTCTGTTGAAAGCAATGCTAAAAATTATATGAGTAGCAGGAAGTGAAGTGATGTTTGCTTCAGCCATCAAGAGCAATGGGAGGAAGAATTTGACAGGAAAGATTAAGCAGCAGTTTGATTCCCACTGAAATTGAATTCATGGCTAAATGCACAGGAGGAGGTCTCTGAAAGGCAAGATGAAAGTGCAGTTTGGACAAACAGGTATTGAGGAAGGTCTAGATGCAGCTTAGTATTGAAGAACATGCAGTTTAAAGTTCCATTTTCTCATATGTGCTTCAGCTCTAGGTACAGCACAGCATTAACTCCTCAAAAGAATAAAGTTAGTGCAAGAAGTTGAGAATGACTAGGAAAACAAGGAGTCACAGTCAGAGGGGGTGAGCTAGTGTTGGAAGTGACAGTCTCATGAACAAGAGGTGCTTCTTAGCTTTCATTTAGAAGAGTTTGTTCAAAGATTAGTAAAAGACTGTTCTGTAGAGTGCAAGAATAGCAACAGGACCAGGGAGGATTCTAGGATGGAAATACAATGGGCAACACTGGAAACCAAGCGGTAACAGACTTCTGATACCAAACAGAGCAATGGGCACAGATGGGGAAACAGGCAGGTAGACATGAAAAAGGAAGAAGCAAAGCATGCTTACATCATGAAAAAGCTAGAGGAAAGGAAGGCATGGAACCAGTTAAGCAAGAGAGGAAAGCAGACACAGAAAAAAAACAGGAGGCAGAATGGATTATTCAAGCAAGCACACATTATTAGGAAGGCCTGGCTCCAACAGCAGTGGAATGGAAGAGAGGGCTTTGTTATGTGGAGAGCAAGCCAGTACATCTGGAGTCAGAAAGGAGAAGGAGCAAGATAAGCGAGGGAATCAGAAATGGCAAAATGGCAAGAGGGCTTGCCAGGATCCTGTTAAGATGGGACAGGAGTTATAGTCTTTCAGTTCATAGTAAAAACAGGAGCAAATAATTATTCTCATTACTCAATGGTTAAAAACTGCATTTTCAAATACTGGTGGAAAGCAGACTGCAACAAGAGTCTGCACAGACCTCAGTGCTACTGCCCAGTGTGCACTTGCTACCCCAAGCAGACACAACCCTCTGCTGTCATGGAGCTTTGCTCTGGCCTGATGTAGATCATGCTCAGCAGGGTTCTAAGGCTAGAGTGTAGAGCATTCAAATGGCACAGAGTTCTCTGCAGAGCATACTCCCAATCTAAAACAGCTAAAATATCCGCATGAAATCTTGACCAAAAAGAAAATCTAGTTCAATTCAGGCATAGAAAAAAAAAGGCATTTAAAAATGCCTTCACAGTATAACATCAGGGGCAACAAAACTGGTTCTTTAACAAAAGACCCAGCATCAGTAAGGGACTTGAAACACATACAAGATCTCACTGACCTGAGTGCATGACCACAGTAACAGGACACATCTTACACTAGGGCAGGTTAAAAGCCCACATGCCAACATCCCTCCTCCTCTAACACAACCAAAGTCATTTCAGCTCTTGACTAAACACTGCCTGATATTAACATTTGTGTGTATCTATACATGTATATGCACATGTGTGTATTGTTATATATGAATCATACCAACAGTAAAAGGAACACTCACATCCCAGTGAAGTGCCGGCAGAAGCACAGGCAACATTGGGGCTGAGCACACTCAAACACACAGACTGCTGAACCATGCAAGGGGTGATATGGCTTTCAGATCTGCCTGTGTCATGGTTTTGTCATTTTTCCACTTTCTTCTCCATTTAGCACACTTCCTACTGCAAATCAAAATCTTACCAACACAGCAACAACACATTTCACTGAAACTTATGGACCTAGATTCACTTACCTGCCTCTCAGCTTGCACATATTGGAGAACATGCTCATAACCAGTATCAGACATGTAGTTTATAGCCAGAAAAAGAACACATGAGCAATGACATTCAATCCCAGAGCTACTACATAGTGCAGCAGCACTTATTCAGCTGCTCAGACTTTAAACTGACACAGAGCATGCTCTAGAAAATTAAAATCACTGCTGAAAAATGGTTTATAATAAGTACATCCTTAGTCAGAAGAGACACTTATTTTCAAGATGCCCTGGAGAGATCACTGACTTACAGAATGCTAAACCACACACACACAGAAAATTTCATATTCTAACAGATCAGAAAAGGCTCCACTTCAACATATACAAAGCCATCTCACTCTTTCAGAACATTTTTAAAATATCAAACTGGAAAGAAAAATACTAAAATTCTACAGTTATGGTGAAATGCTGAAAATACATTGTGTATGCCTGCCTGATGCAGATAAGATTCATTGATATATTCTCACATTTTTATGACAGAACTTACATTCAACTATGCCATGAAAACCCAAAAAACATTTTCAGAGCTGCATTACAATGTAATTCACATCAGAAATTCAGGAGTATGTCATTATTCTATTATTTCTACCTTGCATGTGGTTCTCTGGTTATTGATTTACAAGTCAATCTGAAATCTTACTTTCAGACTTTTTTGCCGACTGTTAGTAACATATTACAGTCATGACAAATTGTGTAACAACAAAATTTATGTTCAGCTTTCACATACATTACAAGAAAGCTCATTTTTATTGACAGCATAACCATTTAAATTTGCTCTTTAAACTTGTCCACAAAATCTTAAGCCCAACAATGCACTTGGCTTAAGAAAATATAATTCATTACAGGAGAAGTCTCAAAATATTCACCACCTTTTACAAAATTCCTTCTGGTATTAGGTGTTTCACAGCACTCCAATTTACATCTGTGTAGTTAAGTATCTGGATTGGCCCTGGACAGCCTAAACCCCTTGGGTTTAGGGGATCAGGAAACAAGCATATTGATTTACTAGTCTATGAATATTCCATACAAGTCTGCTACCACAACACTGTTTAGATTAGAGGAAAAAAAAGTATGTTTATAATTGTGTGAAACATGACTATCAATTTAAGATTCTTCCAGCACTCATAGCAGCTTTTATTTTAATTTTCAATACTGTCATCTGTAAACTGAATTTTTCTTTCTACATGACAATTTTTAAAAATACATCAGAAATATCTTAAAAGGCAACTTTTTACACACAAAAGCAGAATGAGTTTCTCAAGCCAGAGCACAGACAAACTGACCTGACATATTAGAATGGTTACCTCCACAGGATCATTAAACCACAAGCTAAGCAAGATTTACACAACAGACATTAATGGATTCTCCCACGCAATCCACTACAGACTATTGATCAATAATTCATTTTTATACAAATTCCTAAATATATCTTCAAAAATAAGCAGCAATGTCAAAATGTTTGCTCAATAGAACATAATGGGCCCTCTGGAGCTATTACTGAGATGCAAAAATATAGTTGTGTACCTTTTAGTCTATCTTTTTGTGTGTAGATTGCAAAGTAATTTACAAATGTGCTTAAGTATCAGCATTACAACTTGGGAATATTAGTATATGGAAAAATGAACCACAGATGGGTTAGGTAGCTTCTTTCTTTATATTAGTAGCAATGACTTTAAATTCACACATACATGGCAAACAACAGTTTAGGCTGAAATCCAGCTTTGAATTGGCATGAGGATTAAGAGACTGAAAAAGGCTAAAGCAATATGTTTATTCCTCTAGTGGGAGGAAAAACACAAGATTAGGAAGGACCCACGAATAGAAAACGACAATGAAATGAAACAGCGTGACAAAGATATGCACTGTTCTCTTGTTTTTTGTGGTTTGTTTTTCCAAGAAAACCATTGCTATAAATTCTGATCTGTAATTAAAACAAAAACCAGTACACAATACTGCAATCCCCAAAGACATTCGAAGCTTCTAATCAAAAGTCCCCTCCTATGCTAATGAAGAAAGGTACATAAGTATCTAATTACTTACTAAACACATTAGTAACTGTTGCCTTGCAATCATTCTTCCTCTTTTCCACTCAACACAAGTTCTGGAAGAAATTCCCTCCCAGGCTGGAATTGGGTAGAATCTAAGTAAATAACCCACATGTCACATACTCTAGGCAAGTCACATAAAGTCACCCAGTTTCAAAATACTACTTTCAAGTACTTTGGACTAGGATCCATAAGAATTGCTCCAAGATTAGCACAATGTCAAACTTTTCTCTGAAAGCAGAAGGTTCCCCACACCAGTCAGGGCTTTAGGGAGCCCAGCTCTCAACTCTGCCTTCAAAAGCAACATGTACTGACTGTGTTCAGGGGATGCAAAGGCACATCTGTCACTTCCTGAAGCCTACACACAAACTCGAGGATTGAGGACTTCACACTGGAAGGTATTAGCAACATATGCTTCCCACAGGGTTGGTTGACCTTGCCAGTCTGCCACCCACCCACCTGCTCTATCACTGCTCTGTCTCAACAGGAGTGGGAGAGAAAAAAATTTCATGCTTATGGCTTGAGATAAAAACAGGGAAGTCACTTGCCAATAACCATCACAGGCAAAATAGGTTCAACCCAGGGAAAACTAATTTAAGTTTATGCCAATTAAAGGAGACCTGGATAATAAGAAACAAAGACAAGAACTAAAAACAGCTTCCTCCAACCTCCTTTTTTCCCCAAGGCACAACTTCATTCATTCTCAACTACTCTACCTCGTCTTTCACACCTTCCAAGTGTCACAGGGAGATAGGGAATAGCATTATAGTCAGTCCATAACAGTTCCTCTCTGCCACTCCCTCCCTCCCTCATGCTTTTCCCCTGCTCCAGCAGGAGCTATTTGTCATCAAGACCTGCTCCAGCATGGGTACTCTCCATGGGCTACAGCTCCATTCAGAAGAATTTGCTCCAACATGGGCTGGCAATGGGCTATAGATCCTTCAGACTATATCCACGTGCTCCTGCACAATCTCCTCCACAGGGGAATATCTGCTCCTGCATCTGGAGCAGATCCTTCCTCTCCTTCTCTGACTTTGCTGTTTGCAGGGCAATTTCTCACTTCCTTTCTTAAACAGACCTTCCCAGAGGCATCCCTTGCATTGGTTGTGGGCACAGCTGTGTCCTGTGGTGGGTCTGGTGCAGAGCCCCTGAGACCTTTCTCCCTCCCTCCCTCTCCTGCAAACCACTCACTCCTGTAACTTTACCATCTACAACCCATGCCATGTGGTAGGAAACTCATCTTGGGGGTAAAAGAAACCAACAAAAAAAATCCACCTACCTACCCACACCACACAAAATGACACTGAAGTCTACAAAGAAAGCCTAAAAGAAAAAAGTTTCACTAAACAGCAAATACTGGCTTGTGTCTCAGCTCAAAATAACTAACTTCACTGCTAGACCAAAGAAAATAAATGCCCTTAAGATCCTTAACTGTCCTGCATCCAAATATGAAAAAGTGGAAGAATGAACCACATTTTCTCCCTACACTGCAAATTTATTCCCACTGTAAGATTTACAGCACAGGTAAGTCATGAGGCAGCCTTGGCAATTTCATTAAGATTCTTCTTATACAGGTAACATAATTTATGAACATTTGAACTAAAATGAAAGTCTGCCATTAACTATAAGCACTTGTATATGCAGACATGCACATGCCCCTGACAGCAGTTAAATAGTAACAAATCAGTCTTTGCTTCATGACAGTGACTTCTAGAGTTAATTGTTCAGCATTCAGATGATCTTTCAAAACATCAGTTACTGTCCCTTCCATGTCAAGCCATAAGCCAAGTAAGATTCCAGCAACAAGAACAGGAACATGTCTTCATCAGTGCTATTTGGGACATATCTTTCAAACAGTACATTAGCAGTCTACTAAACTTTTGCTAATTCAAGTAAAGAGCAGAAAACTGGCAACACTGCATATTAAGATGCATAATAATTTTTTTCATAAGAAGACTACTCTTTGTTCTTATACTGATAAATTAGCTCTCAAAACACAAACTATTATTTCCCACATCAACAACCTACTTTAGATGGGAAACCTGTTCATTTCTAGAATGATGTAAGAAAAACACAGGGTACACTCCCTTCTGCCCTAACAACACACACATTGCTTTGGTTTTACTTAGTATGCCTATAAATTGCATCTTTTAATACATGGATATGAGATTCAAGAGAGATCTGTCTTTGTCAAAGAATTTATCCTTTATAGTACCCAACAGATGAAGCCTCTGAAAATGACTGTTTTACAAATTCCTACGATTTAAGCTGGCTAGGAAGTGCTACATCATTTAGTTTGATCCATTGTAAGACACTGCCCTTTAATCACCCAGTGGTCTCTCTACTGAGCCTGGTATGTTTTGACATTTTAAAACTAAGCACCCGCTATATCTCACCACACTTGGGCTTCACTGGCCAATCATTCTCTGATCAAATTCATTTGTCTGACTTCCAAGTTTCTCTCTTATTGTGGTCTCCTTAATTAAAGAAAGTACCTGATAAAATCATCTTTTGAAAACACTGACATTAATCATGTCACCTGTCTTCTTTTGTAAGCTAGAACTTGTCATATCTCCTGGTTTCTTTCACAGCTTCTGCAAATTTTGAAATCTTCTTCAAACAAGGAACCCAGAATAAGGTGCAGTTTTCTAGCACTAACCTAGATGTAGAGTGAAAATCACCCACCTATTTAACTGGTTCAGTCAAATGCAGCATTTCAAGGGGAATTCCCATTTATTTACTGCAAGCCTAAATCATTTCAGCAACAAGTCATTAATTTGTGTCTCCCTCTTCAAGTTTGTAAAAATAGAGCTTTGTATTTCAACAGCCTGAGTGGACCTGGTGGTAGTTTTCCACAAAACTCTCCCACCCCTCTCCTCATCATTGCAAAGTTGATCAAACTACTTCCTAAAACTGTTCCACAAAATGCCAAGGCTCCCATGAAAATGGGGCACTGGGAGGAATGTGGAGTAGAGACAGTAGTTTGAAATTTAAAGCCCTTCACTAAAAATAGTTTCCGCAAGTCATACAGCAGAACGATGACGCACAAGGGTGTGACAAAGGGGTGGCCATGAATTTTCTGTCACCCACATGAAACTTGTCTGACCATTTGCCACCCAGGGGAATGCAGCTGCATGAAACACAAGCCAGAGAAACTTTAACATCCTACTGTCTCCTTTTGTTTGCATACATACAGAAGTGTCCCACATGCTCCTGAACAGGGCTTTGGAAGCAAATACTGCTTTCAAAGTATACCATATGTACACACTCATCGCTATATTAAAATAAGCCACTATGACATATTGAAAAATCTTCCCAGCAAAATACACAATCTGCCCAGCAGTACAATCATTTCCATCCAGCTGCTGGTCCTTACAGTATAAAAATATCTTGGAAGCCAATTAGAAAGTACTTACTGTTAACAGGTGAGAGTCTCAAGCTGCACGCTATTCCTCAATTCTTTTCAATCCAGTGCCATTTTCAGGCAACTACAGAGGCATGTCCGTAATATCAGGCAGAAAGGGTAAAGGAAAGGGCAATTCCACATTTAGTGCTTGTTCATTGCAGGGGATGAGTGGCCCCAACTCCTAATAAAGCCAATGACAAATGAGGGCACTCAGCAGCTCGTGCAAGGCTTCCACTGCATGTCAGGGTCAGACCCTCTTTTAACAGGCCCTTCATGTTAGGCATATAATTGCTTTTTACAACAAAAGAAGAGAAAATAATACCATTCTTTACAACAGATTTAGTTACACAATCACGTTTAAAAATTGTGGTAGGGGTCTGAAATTGCATCTTGAACATTGCCACAACACCTCCTTTAGCTGTGAGAGGTTGCTTTCATTATTCCAGTGGATTTGGTGGAGTAATTCTAGATTTAGACCTGTATATATTATGAGCAGATCCTGGCCATAGACTGTTTATGATTCAGCTAAAGGATGTTGATATCACAAAGAACAGCCAGTGCTACAGACAGCAAACAATGGATTTTTTTTCATCTCTACTCTTCTAATAATAACGATGTATTTTTCTTGTCCCTAAAAGCACAATGCCAATATAGCTATCATGAAAAAGGATTACTCAAGTTCTCAGATTACACTAGCACATCAAGAAAAGCAGTAGGAAAATAAATTACCTTATTTTTCATTAGATAAAGCAGATTTCCTTTCAGTCGGCACCATCTCTCCCTTGGTTCTGCATGCAAAGAAGCAAGAGATTAATAAAAACAACCTTTTGTCTTCACACATTAAATGCTTCTCAAAGAAGATGCATTAGTTGTAAAGGTCAGAAAAGAAAATCACTATCAACCAAAAAAAGACAGCTTCACTTAGTGGCTGCCTACGTACAACATGCTGTTGGGATGCCAAAAAACTTCCCAGAAGGTTTCTTTACTCTGCAGCCAGGAGAATTGGTGACTGCAGCATACATTCAACAGGGTTTTCTCAGCTTTTCTCCCTTTTCTTCACATGGGAGCAGAAACAAGCACTTTAGCATGGAACAGCTTTTGCTCCCATAATTTCAGGAGATCAAATATAATCCATGTTAAGACAGAAAAACATTCACTACTCTGCCTAGCTTAGACCATGCTGATCAGAATTTACAATTTTTAAAACTTAAAGAAGGGGAGTAAAATCAGACCTAAATATTTACAGTCACTTTGCCATTACTATTTTACAACACTTTTTAAAAATGTTTCACCAGTGGCAATAACATTTTTGTTTATAAACATATGCAAGCATGTAACCAAACTTTTGAAAACATGGACGGTTTCAGAACTTCAGTCACTGAGTGGGTCAAAAAACTTCAAAAAGTTATTCTTTCATAAACAGATGAATTTTAATATTGCATTATTTTTCTTTTTATAAAAGCCATTGCAGATGTATCTGTAGGTACATATAGATACATAAACCTATTATAAACATATAGAGATACAGATCTCGCAGACAAATGTAATCTCTTTAGAGATCACTTCTTAAAAAAGGAAGGAATATTTTTAACAGAAGATGTATTCTTTTGTAATTTTGAGAGGGCACATGAAGCCCCATATCTCCAGACAGCAGTCAGCCTGGATTTGCTAGAGAGCTGGAAGAACAGATGTACCTTAAGGTCATGTTATTTTACAGCTGCTTCTGCAGAACTTTTGTATTTCCCTAAGCTGGCCACCACTAAAAACATTAAATTGAGCAGGAGGATGCCTTGTTACATTAAATAAATAAAATTCTCTTTTCCTCTTGATAATTTCTACTAAGATGTTCCAGAAGGCAATATCTGAAAATCAGAGTAGCTTTTTCCTCACAAGCAAGTGGGAGGTTTACACTCTCAGGCACTCGAACTTAGAATAAGCATGTTCAGTAATAATCAGGAGGAGTTTCTTAGAAAAGGAATTGAAGTTCCTGCATCTTTTCAGACTATTAAAGTGCAAGGACAATACAGAGAAGACCATAAAATAAATGGATGCACATTCACAAACTAAAAATCTAAACACAGTTATCAGATCCAAGTATGTTGCTTTACAGTACAAGTACAGGACACTGCTAAGACTCAATTCCATCCCCCAGAACACTGTAGGCATCAGAAGGAAGGAATCCTATCACATTCACACCACAGCTTTTTCAGATAAAAGGGATTTTTCTACAAGACTGGGAAAGTAATTTCCTTGTAAGTGTGAAAAATAAGCAAGTTCAAAGATTAGTCACACTAATGACAACAAATCTATTAGTGAATAGGACACACAGTGACCTGACAGAAGTAACCCTTCTTCTCAAGAAGTCATAATATGATTGCTGGGAGACAGAAGGATTAACTGGGCAATGAGAACAACTCTTATGCACAGCTCTTTAAATACTTGCCTACAATCTCCTACCACTGACCCTGGCACAGACAGCCCATGATACAGGGCTGCATAAGTGTGTGGTCTCTCTCCGGTGAACACAAGGTTTTTAGCAGTATTAGCAATAACAGCACTCAACATATTCATATATAATGAAAAATTCAAAACATCCTCAAAACCATCAAATACACACTGGACAGTCTTGATATCCTGCCTACAAAGAGTACACAGGGAGATAAACCTGTTGAGGACCCTGAAAGCAGCAGAAGGGAATGCTTCCTAAAGCCTTCGGTCCATGAAGTTTGCTGCACACTCCACAGGAAATTCTGGCTATTTATCATTAGAAAAAGCACGTTGTGGTTTTACCAGGGCAAGTATAAAATATTCTGAAAGTGTGACACAAAATTTGCTCAGCCCCTTATAACCGAGTCTGTGCTGAGCTTGAGCTTGTTTGTGGTTTTTTTGTAATAAAATAAAAGTAAATACAATCACAGTGAAGATCAACAGGGACAAGTGAAAATAAAACATTTGCTGTTGCTGAAATTATTGTGTTAGGACTGATTTTACAGCTAAACATGAGCTATTTTCTAACAGCTACTGAGGGAATAGACATTTATTCAAGCTTACTGGAAATAGAAAGACATTTAAAATATGATCATAAAAGCCTGAAGAAACCTGCAAAGGAGGTGGCAAGTGAGCCATGGAAAATACTGTTAAAAGAACAGTTTTTAGAGATGGGAGGGCTAAATTCTGATGAATTGGATATCCAGTTTTTAAAACATGGCAATCAGTGACTGGTGACTAGCAATCACTAGCAGAAAAGTCTTCTACAAGAAAAAATAATCATGTTAAGGACAGTGTACTGTTTCTCAGGTATATGACAAAGGAAACTTGAAAATTCAAGCCAATTAAAGAATTAGTTTTAAGCTTCATCATATAAAAAGGTATTTAGCGCCAGTCAAGCATCAGTAATGACAAAAAACCAAAGAACTGAGGCATATGTGATTAGTGAAAATAAAGGAACAACTGCACAAAGCCTGTGCAGCAACCAGCAGCAGTTTTCCGTGCAGGGCACTTTTACCTATTAACTTCTCATCCCCAACCACTCTGCAAATCTCCTGTTTTCCTTCCTTGTCAAAAGAAGCTGATGGGCACCTGGCCAGCGATGCCAGATCTTTGGCATTGAATCTCATGAGGTTGCCAGGGAAAAGGATGAAGATGAGGAAGAGATGGAGGAGGGCAATGATGAGGGTACTTAATCTGCTGAAGCTGAGCAAAATCTAAGCAGCAGATGTGAAGGTCAACTGAAATATTGGAAACAAAACAAAACAAAAAAAATAGAGATGCCTCTGTTTCTTTTGATTTCCACTCTCTTGTGCACTCCCAAGACTGAAATTACTTTTCGTAGTATCCAAGCAGTGTAAGTAACAGGTGGGAAAACACAAGGTCCCATAGGTGACCCCACACGCTTTTTAAGAAAGACAAGTTTAGTTTCTTTTCAGTAGCTCTAGAACCTCATGCAGAAGCTGTAATTTTACACAATATTTCCACGGTTTATCAATACTACTAAAAAAGTATTTTGGCTCTAGGCGTATAAATAACTCGAAAGCTCAAATGTGCACTTATGGGCCAGGGGGAGGAGGGTGGATTGCCTTTTATTTCCATCTCCCTCACAGGAACAATAACTAACAAAATACCACATGTTAACTATAAGTTTGTTATTCTAACAGTTTTCAATTCCTTGGGAATATTTTCTCCTGTGTTTTCAGGAAATGAATTGTGTGTTCTCTCACCCAAAAAAAAAAAAAAACCACAATAAAAGACACCAAACAAAATTAACCAACAGCTTGCATTCATTCAAACTACAGATACTGAAATAAATGAAAAAAATATACTTGATATATATGAGAGAAGTTTGTTTCTTCCTCAGAACCCTCCCTTTCTTTATTGGAAATTATTTTCATATTAAGTTCCATAGGAATCTTGACCAATGGAGCTTTGGAAATCAATCATTTTGTTCAAATTGTAGCTAACACAGCACCATTTCACATTTGTTCCAAGAATGGGAAAATAAGGCCAGAAAAGTAGTTCTAGAGATATTCCTTTTAATCCCCACAATATTTTATGCTTTTAATATCCAATGCTTTTGTAAAGGCCTTTCTCAAAAAAAGAATTTTTGGTATGACCCTTATACAATCAAGAAACTCAAGTCTGTCAGATGGACTTCAGTACTTCTATGCAATTTGAAAAAAAAAAAAAAAGCTGCCCAATTCTCAGCACATGAGCTTCAGAAGCCAGTTTCAATCTCTAAATCTAAAACATTTGTTCTTCAGAGGGCAGCACTGACATTTTTATCTGGTGGAGAACTACAACTCTTAACAATTCCCAATCAAGATCCTCACAACAGTTGAGCCAAAGGAGAAGTTCCATCTACTGCACCGTATCATTCTGTGGGCCCTTTCATTCCTACTTATACCTTTATATTCACTTTATTTTCTCTCTTTTCTCCTCAATCAATGCCCACTGCTGTGTGCTGTAATTTCCAATAGCCATACCACAGCCAATTCTAATAGCAGTAGTGAAAGCAGACCAACTTAACTATTACTTTGTACATATGAAAAATGGTCCAGTCAAAACCAGGACATTCTGAAGACAAATGAGTCATTTTTTCCTGCTAGAGAGCTTCTACAATTCTATGGAGAACTGCCATAAAGCTAAAAGCTCTTTAGTTTCCCTTTCATTATCAAATACACTTGCAATCAAGAAACAGAATATGTGCAAGGAGCCCCAGCAGGTATCGAAGCAGTAGAAATTTACAGCTCCAACTCTTCCATTCATTCCCACACATACACCTTTCTGTGTTTTCTCTTGAACATCAGCAGCTATACTTCTTATCCCCCATCTCCATAACCTCATTGAAATTATTACCTCACACCTTCATGGTCATCACAAAGCCTGACCTACAATTTCCAGCACAGAAGGATGCCCCTGTGCCCAAAATGTTCCACCAGAGGCTCCATCTTGCAGGTGCAGCTGGCTGCCAATGTTGTGTAAATGGATGGACTTCAGCTGTGGAAAGATGACTCATACAGCACTTGCAAATAGGGTATTTCTCATACAGTGCAATCTAACACTGTGAACATATTCAGCATGGAAGACCAAATCCATGGGGGCAGCAGGGAAAAATGCTGGTTGGGCCACACAACACAAGAAACCCAGCCACAAAACAGACTTCGGGACTGGCAATGTGTACATTCTACCAGCCTCCCTATGCTGAATGGAATTAATCC
Organism: Climacteris rufus; assembly: GCA_013398175.1. Lineage (NCBI taxonomy): Eukaryota > Metazoa > Chordata > Aves > Passeriformes > Climacteridae > Climacteris > Climacteris rufus. The sequence goes on along the minus strand of VZRZ01002702.1, from coordinate 2,142,333 downwards.
TTCATTTTGTTTTACAGTCACTGTGCATTTCTAACAACACAGCACATAGTGTTTGCAATAAACCTATTCGTTTTTAAATAAAAACAACACGCAATTTTGACCTGCTAAACCATTTCTATGGTGTCCAACTGTGTACTGTTTTGTTTTGGGTTGGTCCCATCTCAGGAAGCTATCTTGCACACCTTTCACACAGCTCGTTGGTACTCACTTCTCAGTTTAGAGAACACAGTCCTAGAAATCCAACAGCAACCCACTTACTTATTGGTTTGTCAACTAATCAGTTCCAGTCCATTTTATAAACACCTTATAAGCCTATCCTAAATAGCATCTTCATGCATTTACAGTTCTCGATTGCTTCAATCTCTCTGACTAGTGTCAGGGGAACTCAAAATTTCTATTCTCCATGTTATCTATCAGTAGAATGAAGAAAATTAGAACATATAAGTCTGGTCCCAGATGGAGAGCTTTAAAAACTGTCAATAATCAAATGAAACCTATGTTATCCAAGCAAATAAAGACTGCTGGTTAAACTCTAATTATGCCTAAATGCAATAATTACTATAATGCAAACACATCTGTACTCCACATAGAGCAGCAAAACACAGAAGGGTCAGGAGACAAGTTGTAAACTGTTATTTAAGAAAGCATTTCCTTTCCAGCAAAGGAAAAAGCAATGCCAGGTAAACAGAACACACTGGGCTTCTGGAGAGGCTATTAAAAGGAATAAAGAAATTCCAGGAGGAGATGTGCATATTGATTTTGTTATTTTCCCCTCCAAGGGAGATGGTATATCTCTTGCACTCATCTATCAGTAAAGTAGTAACAGTCTAGACATTCCTTTTATCACATCTGTGCACCACTTGCTCTGCATAGGAGCCATAACTTGTAAATCATGGGGGACAGTAAGAGCAGTACACAGCAGTGAAAACCCTTGAGACAGCACACTTTGGTACATAGCAGCCTGAAATTCAAGGCAGCTGGGCCAGCAGTTCCACAGCAATAATAATCAAGGAAGCTGTTCCTGTTCCCTGAAAGTTTGCCAGCAAAGCTAAACTAATGTGACAATGTCTGAACAGCATTCAGACCTAAAAGGTGTAAGAGATTGTGGGAGTCAAATTTGGGTTTAACTCAGAAACCCAGGTGATCACAGCCAGTGTTGGCACAATAAGAAAATTAAAGGTAAATAACCTCACAGATCAAATCTATCTTCAGCTGCAGCACTGGTCTCCTTGAAGGAGCAGAAAGACTGTTTAGCTCAATAATCCACTTCCCTTCTGTCTCCATTTCAGAATAAAACTGTCAGTCAGGGAAACTACTTAGTCATATAGTGCCTTTAAATGTTTGTCCTAGATAATTTCTTTCCTAGCATGAACTCAGATAACTGAAGATAATATCTTTTCTATTTAATATTGTTGGTTCAAGAGACAGGCATTATGTAATGTTTGTGGCTAGAGACAGAGGCATCCTGAATCTAAAGTCCCTCTCAACTTTCTTCCACACACAATCACCACAACCATAATTTACAAGCAAACTGGACCAGTCAATTACTCTGTGAGTGGTCAGAAGAGAAAGGGCTGGGGGAGCCTAAGTCCTTGAAAAAAATAATTTCAGAACAGGTGATCATTTTGACAACTCATGGACCACAAAATTTATCAAGTTCTCTGTTGGATGTCCCCTGTCTCCCCCTGCATTTACACTAATAATTTTCATGATCACTTTCTATGGATAGGGAAAAAACAGAACTATTTGATTGACATGACACAGAAAAAGAGCTGCAATACACAGTAAGAGTTATGCACCAGCCTTACAGTTGCATATCTTCCATTAATACAATGAGAGAAATGCACACTTTAGATCACTTCAAGAGATGCAAACCCATCTCTTACCCCATAGATAAATGTTAGGAGTCAAAAAAAACTACTAACACGTTCAAGTAATCTTAAATCACAAGGGAGTTTTATCATGTAAAACCTGCACAAAATTGACATCAGTATTTAAGACTAGCATGAATAACAGCTAACCATTGAAACAATTTGCAACTCTTGCACCGTGCAGGACAGCTACTAAGAAATATTTTATTAGTTTTGGATACCCCCCAAGCTGTACCTGCTCAAATCAGGAAGTGCAGGAGGTCACTACTGCAAATACAAAGGGGAGAGACACCTTCATGGCTGCACACAATACCCTGAAACAACACTTTCAGCACTTTGTCTTAGGTTCCAAGTTTTCTTACGGATCGTGAGCCCAGAACAACATCAGAGAAATCAGTGCATAATACCTTGCAGCCTTCATTAGTACTGCATTTAATTCTAGATATTTTGGTAAAGTTTTAAAATATAAGCTTTTTAATAGTGCAATCTCCTAAACCTCTGAAACAAAACTAATAAAATGGACTGCACTATTTTACTAGTTTAGCTAGTTCAAAAAGAAAAACACCAGAAATCATGTCTTCAAGTCCTCAGAGACCCTGTCAAATATATTCTAAACCTTCACTCTCTTCCTTTGAAAAGGTACAATATTTTTAGTTCACATCATTTTGCATTAAGAACTACTTTAATCTTTGCAACACACAGCACAGGAAACAGCCTTCAAAAGGACAGCTGCAAAACTAGTCCACAATTTTGTCTTCAAAAGTGATATTCTTTCTAAGCAAAGAGTTATGGCTAATTCCACATACTGTCTATTTATTAGGCCATAAAATATAAATAACATATTATGCTCCCCCTTTAAAACTGTCCATTGTATCCCTGATCCCTGCACATTGAAACTAAACACCAGGTTTTCTGCCTTGGACTTAAGAAATGAGAGTACAATGCAGAGTCAGCAAAAAAGAATTAATACGTGACAGGAATTTCAAATGGGCAGATATATGGATATATCTAAGAAAAATGTTTTAAAAACCCTACACTATATTTAAGTTTTACATTGAAAATCATTAACAGGTAATCATCTGCTTAAGGAAGAAAACTCCTGGCTGACATAAATCCAAAGACTGCATTCCAAAGGGGGTTTCAGAGATCTGCAAAAGCAACTTTAACGTCTTCTCTTTAGGTTTGGATTATTTTTCCTCACTGAGGTAAGCCAGCCAAGACCTATATACTGAGTATCACTAAGTACCAGGCTATCTACAGAAGGTATCTATTGGTAATATGAAGTTATTCATGCCTTTCTATATGAAGTTAAAGATGCTTATCAGCTGGCTGCATGCAGTCAAGCTAACTGATTGTACCCCGGGAAATTTTCAATTTCTTTCTAACTGCTCAACCTCTTCACTTTGTCTCCTGGCTGTCTTATTTCCTTCCAGCAAGGTCAAAGCTAGGGTGGATCAAATATTGTTTGCAGTTTTTACATATACTTTGGTAGGCTGCAAGTACTATTGCAACCCATTTGAACAGATTATCATCCTTAACCTAAATGCTTCTTCCTACAATTTATCAGCCATCATGGCCTTTCACAAACAATTAGAATCAAAGAACAACAGGCCTGCAATATTCAGCAAGTTAATAAGTCATGTCACTTCCTAGGACACCCTTTACTGACTACTGAAAACAACTTGAAATTTTTTGTGTTTGCATAGTGGAAAGGCAACAGAAACATTAAATAATTATCCATTTTTACCAATAGTAGCAGTGGTTATTTCAATTGTATTTTATGCTGAATCACACATATACACCATATTGTAATAGCTTTATCCTCCTGAAGTTTTTGGTTCTGTCACCCTTAACTCACTATGCCCTGAAAAATAACACAGGAGCTTCAGCTGATGACACAATCCCTAACCAGAGCCAGCGTTCTTCCAGGGGATGCACGACCTTGCAATAGCATAATACTGCACCACATAAACCACCCAGCACCCTCATCCTCTATCACTGCTGTTTGCCAGTCCCTTTTTACAAGTCGTCAGCCAAACAAGACTTGAAAAGTGAAGTACCTCCTGAAAAAGAGGCTGTGAGAGGTGAGCTATTCTATTTGGAGACAGATAATGAAAAATTAAACGCTGGCTGGGCTTGAAGGTATTCCCTTCAGCTGAAAAAAAATAGCAACCATGCAGAACAGCCCTGCCTTCCCTTCAGCTGACAGATTCCCCAGTCAAGCAAACTCCGAAATGATTAATGTAGTTTCACAGCATTCATTCCCAAATCACATTCAGACGTGATTTTTTGAGGGAGGGAGGAAAAAGAAAAGTTTTGCCTTTTGCTTCCTCTAAAAGGGATAATACAAATAAACACCAACACGTATCACCCGACACCCACTGAACGATGTACTTCAGCTACTGATACTGATCCCACTGAAAACCTGCCCTGTGAGAAGTCATTTCTCTGTTGTGGGAGTTGCCCTCTGTGGTTTTACTGCACCACACCAGGCAGAAATTGAGCCAGAATCTACTGCTTTGCTCAGCACAGCCACCTCCCCGTGACACCAAGTGCTGAAAGTGCAACTTCCCTCGGGCTGTGTCTGAGCAGCCACTGGTGCTGATGGAGCCACACAGTCAGCTCAAGGCACTGACCTCGATGAAAACCTAACCAAGCTGTTCCCTGCTCCACCCAGCTGCAGAAATGTCAGTGCCAGCCAAACAGAGAGGCCAAAAGTGTGCCCCCACAGGTAAATCCTTCTGCAGAGGACCACAGATGTGCCAGCTTAGGATGACTGTGTAACTGCAGCCTTAGGACAACAATTACCTTATGAAGGGCTTCAAACATAGCCCTTACTCAATAAGATTCCTGGCAAATCTGAATTAATACATTAGCTTTACACACATTTCCAACTGTACTTCCAAACAACACTGCCCTAAATTCCTCTTTCTCCCACATCTGCTCAGCCCCAGCCACACTGCCTGCCTTCCAAAGAATACAGCAGCACTGTCTATAACTTTCTCTTGGTCCAGAAGAAAACTGGGTTAATGAAGTTAGCCACTTTAAAACCAACATTTGGAAAGAAATACCAGAACATTAGTCTTTAAAAACCCTATTCAAAAGTGACTGCAGCAACCAACGCTTCAAAGACATCAGCTACACACAAACAGCTGTCAGTACAAGTTCAGCCACTATTATGCCACCATGAGTTCAGAGCAGGTGGACCCCAACTAAATATTAGCATTTCAGTCACTACTTACTTACAGATTTATTTACACAGCAGATTCCTTTTTCTAGTCTCCAGGAATGAAAATACACAAATCTGTAACCTACCATTTCAAACAAAAACCCAAAGCAAAGCAGTAGAGCATAGCTCAATTCACCAGGAGCTCCTGTATGTGTCAGTCAGCAAACCAGGCTGGGAGAGGTGGTCTGCTGGGACCCCTGATCCCATAAAGAAAGGAACAAAGGTAACAAAATAACCAATTTCAAAAAATATTGCACTGTATGTCTCCATTCTGCAAGATACAGTATTGAAGTGGCAATAACTGCAACTTTTGCTTCTAGAAGATTTGCTTCCTCTTTCTTTCAATATCTATAAACATGAAAAAGATAGAGGGAAACTTAAAATACAGAATTGCTGTAGCATCAGTTTTATTGGTCATTTTTACTACAACAGACAAATTACTGCATTAAGACTGAAGCTTGTACTTTCTAAGATACAGGATTCTCACTTAATTTTGCAGTCCCCAGACAACTTTGCATTTCTTCTTTTGGTTTGGATCACATCCTAGAACTAAAAAACTCCATCAGTGTTCACAACTATATATATATAAAAAAAAGAAATACCACATCGCTGAAAAAAACACAATTTCTCTCTACTTCTCCCATTCCCTAAACTTGTGGTATCTGAGGATTATCTAAACTATAAGTATTAAAATTATTTTAAGAGCAAATTTGAGAGATTTCGAGTTCATTTGAACTCCAAAACATTCTAGCTAAAAGATGACTGAATCAAGTCACCCACAATATAAAATGCAACATAATACCTTTTGAGATTAAAGATACCACATACTTGGAACAAAATCCCTTTGCTAAGTTCCAGACCTTTCTGGAATTCAACACCATTATCTTTTTGGTATTAACAGGAAGGAGGAACTCTCATTTTGCTTAATAGCACTAATTTTGCTTGAGCTGTCTTTTCTCCATACAACCTTCCTGAAAATAACAGAAGTGTTATTCCTTACACAAACTCTCTAACACACCTGTGAAGACCCAGAAGAGGTTTTGATTTTACTGTCCCACAATTAGGGAGAGGTCATGTTTGGTTTGAGACCATGCTGGTTTGGGCTGGGGTAGAGTTAATTCTCTTCCCAGTGGCTGGTATGGGGCTGTGTTTGGGATTTGTGCTGAACACAGGGTTGATAATACAGAGATGTTTCTGTCATTGCTGAGCAGGGCTTGCACAGAGCCAAGGCCTTTTCTGTTTCTTGTACTGGCCATGCTGGGGAGGGGGCTGGGGGTTCTTGGGGGGGGACACAGCCAGGACAGGTGACCCCAAGTGACCAAGGGAATATTCCAGACCACAGGACATCATGCTCAGTATATAAAGTGAGGGGAAGATGGAGGAAGGGGAGGACATTTGTAGTGATGGGGTTTGTACTCCCAAGCCACTGTTATCCATGATGGGGCCCTGCTCTCCTGGAGATGACTGAGCACCTGCCTGCCCATAGGAAGCAGGGAATTAATTCCGTGTTTTGCTTTGTTTGCATGTGTGGCTTTTGCTTTCCCTATGAAACTGTGTTTATCTCAGCCCATGAGTTTTCTACCTTTTACTTTTCTCATTCACTCACTGATCCTGCTGATTGTGTTTATCTCAGGGCTGCCTGGAGCTTGGTGGCTGACTGAAGGTAAACCATGACACCATGAGCTCTCCTGCTCCTCCACCTCCATGGGAAGGAGATGACTGGGTTTCCCTCATTTGCCTCTAAACTGACAGCAAGAAAACATGGAAAAGTAAGGAGTTAATATTTAATGATGATATTTAATATGAATAATTAAAAGTCAACTAAAATACCGGGGGAAAATGGAGTACGTTCCAAACTTAAATATACTGCTCCTGAAAGTTCACAAATAGCTGGTTGCCTACATTTCTAATTAAAAAGCAAGTATCACTGTTAAGAACATAACTGTTGAACAAATAAATCTAGAAAATGGTGACTTGGTGCTGTTATGTTAAGAACAAACAATAAATAATTTTAACTGTGCCTCAATAATAATGATTCAATTTTCATATGCAACAGAAGTCTCAATTCAGCAGAAACTATTATTTCATCTGGGGAAGGGAATATTCAGGAATAGATATGTGCTGGTTTGAAAGTAAACCAGTGGGAGAAATGAATCCTGAAGAAACCTTGAGAGAGAGATTTTAGGTCAGAGTTACAATTTCATGGAAAGAAATCACAATAAATGCAGTAATACTGAAACACTGACTTAGACCAACAGAGTCACAGTACAACCTGGCAGTGGTTGCAGTCCCATGGCTGCAGTCTTGTTGGGAACAATGGTCCAGTAGAAAAGGCCCGGTACTCCTGTAGGAGATCAGGTTCTCCACTGGTGGTGGCAGTGCCTAACCCCCCAAATGGGTCACCTTATATTTGGTGGTGCTCAGGTGGTGCCTCCCCCTGGGCGGGGAGTTTCACAACAGGAATTATGTAATCCCATGAGGGATAGGATATTCCTGGGGGAAGTTATCACGGTTGAGATAAACAATACCTCATCTCACTTGGTTTGGTCTCCTCTCAGCTTGTAGCCCGAGGGCTACCAGGTGTGTACTCAGCTGCTGTGAACAGCCCACGGTTAACAGTTCATCAAGAAGTGATGGAGATGGTGATACAACACATACTTTGGTTACACCTCACATTACAACCCAGGAAAAGATGCAAAATAGTCACAGGGAAAAATAGCAACAAAGCTCATAGAACATAAGACTCCTAAGACCTTTCTGCTTATACAACATCAATAACAAGTCATTCATTAACCATTTGCCTTAAGTTGAACAACATAACCTCAATTAGCACATAACAAAGTTTATGTCTTTTAAAGAATGAAAAAGATATATCAAGCAGACTTAGAAGTTTCACAAGTTGCTGCTACCTCTCTAAATTCATCCAAAGTTAAAAACAGTTAAGAAACTAAGAGATGATACTTTAACACCACAACTTGAATCCAAGCCTGAAGGATAATCAAGAAGAAAATCAAGCTCTCCCCAAATACCTGTTTCAATTAAGATGAGGACAGCTCAAACTGCATATATATACATATATATACAAAATCTCTCCTCCATGGCTCATTCCAGAGTGACCTAAGTGTCTGCTGATTTTGTGGCTGTAGAATTCCTTCCTATTACAAGCAGTAAGCAACACAGAGACCATCTGTTGGAAGCCAAAACCTACTAACATCTTTCCATGCAGACAGACAATTTGGGAAGCATAACACTTCACTTCAGTAAACTTAAATTTCATCACTACACTACCTGTTTTCACTAATATGAAGCTTTTCACTAGCTGCAAACACTGAGGAACTAGAAATAATCCTGAAAAATAAGTCCTAGAATATTAAATAAGTTACTAAGTAAGCAATAGAGCCACACATTTATCTGGATTTCTGCATACCATTATCTAGTTCATATGACACCTTGCTCTCTTCAACTAAAAAGGGTCATGAGCAAATGCTTTTACAAATATTTTTTTAAACACCTGTAATGTAAGAAGTTGGAACTGACAAATAGTCCAGCTACATTAAAACCCACTACAAGTACATGTTTTTCAGATCAAACCCCTCGTGCAAAGACAAAGAGTTCACGGGAATAACTTGAAAAACATAAGGCTGTCACAGTTACGCACTATACACAAAATTCAAGCGTTGGTTTCATAAGATATTCATGCTTCTCAGGTACAGAATTATTTGGGTAAAAAGATCCTGACTGTAGTGGTACTTCACAATTATTACAAAACAGGTCTGTCTGAATTAAATGAATAGCTTTATATTAAACATGAAACATAACTATGATTTTTACTAGAGGCAGTCCAGGGCTGAATGTTTCTGTGATGAACACTGAAGGTGCACAGTAGTACAAGCCAAGTCCCCTGACACAGAAACTGAGCTTGCCTCAGGATGTGAATGGTTGGCAACAGCCTCTTTCATCCGTAGTAAAATTGCATCCGATTGCCCAGCCTGGAAAAGCTGCTCAACATCTAGCTGAGGGATTATCACCTACATTTTAATCAGACCTACATGCTTTGAAGGATTCTCAGCTTCTAAAAGACCCTCTGGGTAAGAATTAACGGGGAAACCAGCCTGAAGCAGAGAAACACAACTTAGAAGGGGACCAACATACCCAAGGCACCAAAAGATCTGACTCTAAAAAGGCTGAAAAAAAGAATATGCCTGAGAGCTTCAGCTTGCAAAACTCTGCAGTGGTGGTTACAAACAGGCTGTCCCTTGGTCACACTTGTGTTCTTTGCTTTCCTGTCATCCCATCACAGCAGCAAAGCAGGAGAAGTACAGTCTGCCCAGAGCTTGGAGTAAGTGTCTCCCACCCATCTGGCTATTACTAAGTCTTTGACATATGTTTGCAGTAGATAATGATGGAGTTATAAGATCTCTCAGCCCACGGAGAGGTGCTTCACGCAGGAAGATGTCCTCCAAGTAAAAAGAGCAGCTGGACTACACTCCATCCCAGTAAGCACTGGAGCAGTTATCAATGTTACTGATGACATAGAGCCAGATATTGAAGAAGAATATACCCATACAGTCAGAGTGACTATATAACAGTACAATTAATTCAGCACAAAAATAAATGTGAATAATACCATCATAAACTATCTTCTCCTCACTACATCATTCCATTACGGTGTCATTGCACTGCTGCAGACATGCTCTTATTTTCATCTTAGGTACATTTGCATACATTAAAAGATGTGAATCTCTAAGATCTAAACCTTTTAGAATGAGTGCTTTCTTTGTATTGAATAATCAGGAATATTACCTAACTTATGAAACAAAAGTGTTTCTCAAGCAAGCATTTTCTAAAGAAATGCAATTTCAGCATATACTTCTCAAAGTCTGCTTCAAGACTGCAGACGTGGTGGAAAGAACCACCAGAGAATCAACTGGACCAGGACACCACAAAAAGAAGGAAAACTGGGGACAGAAAAAAGAGAGCCAAATACAGTAATGCACTTTAAAGAGATAGAATGAAGTATCCATAACAAATAGTAACTGAGTGTGGCCTGGGAACAATCATTAGAGTTGGTGGGAACAGGAAGGCGAGAACATATGGGAAGGACTTTGGAAAGAGAGCCCTGTGTGGAAGCTGCTGGTAGATCTAGAAGGGTAAAGAGAGGTAAGAAGGCAGCACCCTAAAACCTGAGGAGCCAGATCACAAAGGAGAATCAGTTTTTTTAAGATTCACACACAGCTTCTTCCAACTCTCTAAACAAACCCAGCTAAGGTGGCTGGCTCTGGGGAGCAGCAGCTCTTCTGTAGCTGCTAAAGGAGCATCCTTTTGGCAGTAGATGATTAACAGCCTTAAAACTCTTACCCAAAATAGAACATCATTGGCTTCAGGACTTATTTTCCCTCTGCTATTCTTGAATTTTCACATGTTAGCCTAAATTATTTTATCCATCTTGCATCAAGGCAGAAAAGCAGCTTGGACAGGAGTTTAGACAAAGAAATTTAAGAAACTTAAATTCTCTTGGTAAGTAGATTTTGCATTCAGAATGGAAACATCTTAAAATTTTCAGACTGCATGCACACACAGGCATCCATGAACACTATAAAAATGTTCCACTTAATTTATCCAGTGTAGGCTGTTGTGGTTACCCATCCTTTCCTCAATTCACTATGGTGTATTGGCACCATACAAGGGAGACAAAAAAAAAATCATAAATTACTCAAAAACTGATTTCTTCTTTCATTTCCTTAAGGCAGTCAGGCAATTAGGAATATACTAGTGGGAAGATACTGTGCAGTGCCAAGTATCTCTGATTGTTTCTCAAACTTACTTGTCTCCTTCCTCTCCAAGAATTTTTAAAATATTTTTTTAAAAAAAAGAAAGACATTTTTTAATTGATTTTTTAAAATAAAGAAAGAAATCTAAGGAAACCTGACATTTTGCATTTTGTTTGAAATGCCACTGAGCTGGGACTTTGATGGATCATCCACAGTACATATGGCCAAAGTTTTAACTTTTGCCCAACATTTCTCTTTTGTTTTAAAATACTATTTCCCCACTCCCCAGCAGTAACACAGACCCACAAGACTTCTTCATTAAGCTGCTTATTGTTTATTTGCTTCCCCAAATCCAACTTGGTTATATTTAATTAGTCCATGGATACATCAGCTGGTTATTCCTCTCTACCAAATTAAGAAGAGTCAATCTTTATTTTACTCTAGCAAAAGAGTCCAGCATTTATCTAAGAGTCACTATGTAGGGAGATGCATAGACAACTCCTCTGCCATTAGCACAAGTGTCAAGACCAGTCACATCAGACTCTTTCTGAAGGTGGGTACAGGAGGTGTGAAGTCTAAAGGGGTAGCAGGTGAAGGAGGGGAATTGCTGTCACCTTGTTTCTTGTGCTGCTGCTTTTGAAAGGTGTGAGAATGAAAGACCGTTCCTATGATTACCTTTCAAGCACAAAAAATTACCGAGGGTCAGAAACCTGTCAGCTACAGTATTGTCTGTTTTAAAGGCCTGAAGTCCCATAAACTTTGGATTCAGTACTTTCCTTTGACATGGAAATGAAAGGTTTAGGACAACTAGCTTGTGTGTGTTGCAGTGAAATTTCAACTTAATTTGATTTAATTCTCAAAACAAACTGTTAACAAAAAGTTACTCCTTGTAGAGCTTGGACTATCTCTACAAAGACAAACTGACCAAGCAAACAGCCAGGTGAAAGAGAACATGCTGGACACACAGGATTAGTCCAACCACATTAAAACAAACAAACAAACAAACAGAAAGAGCCCTCTGACTTCTCAAACCTACTATAACATGCAACATCAAAACCTAGTCCTTTCCACAACTTATATAATTGAGCTCAAGCCTAAGAGTCGCTAGATAGCTTTGTCTCTATATCCCCAGAGGAACGTTATTCCAGAAGCTGACTGCTTTAGCAGCAAGAACCTTCTGTAATTTTCAGAGTAAAATGTCTTACTGTCCAAATTACCCACATTATTATGCCAATACTGACCTTTATCTTACAGTTATGTTCTCTTTTCCCCTTATGGGAAGTATTAAAGGAAGCCAAGTTTTGGTGTTGGTTTTATTTCTTAATTCATCCCCTGTAGGGAATGCTTTCCCATCCTCATCATCCTTCCCTGAACCCATCTCTCAGGAAAACATGTAAGACCAAACCCATACAAATCCTCAAGATATACAAGTCTGAGTTGAAACTACATTACTCAAAACCAGCCTCACCTGTTCTCAGCCCAATGGTTTATTTTCATATTTAAAAAAACTGTTATACCTCTCAGCCACAATATTTTGGCCCTACCTGCCATTGTCACAAGCACTTGTTCTCCAGCTGCTATGCACGAAGTTTCCCTCATGATGTGCCCAGTAATTTTTGTCTTTACACCATTACAATTGCCCATTTTCAGATCCAGCACTGCAGCTACTTCAGAAATCCACCAGTCTCCCAGCAGTCTCTTAGCACCTGAACTAACATCAACCCAAGTGGTTTCTGTTTCATTAGCATTTCCACAAGGTTGTTACAGCAACAATCTAACAATATTATAATATCATGGACAGCAGTCCCATTCAATAACTTCTGTTTCTAGGTTTTGATTGTATCCTTCAATATTCATGTTCTGCTATGACTGCTATGCTATTACTTTATGCCTCTGATACCCAGTCTAACATTTTGCAATTCAAATGATTCCATTTTATACCCCAAGCTCTTGGTATTTGCACAAAAGTGTTTCAGCTTTGCTTGCACTTCAGCTAATACAACCTTAACTGCACTGAAAGCTGGCACAGTCATAACCAATAGTCACACACCTGAATGCTATTCTCAGAAGTATTTATCACACTTCACTTTTATCCTAATAATTGTCTATTGTTCTGTACACTTACACCACTTTATCTGCTATGTTATCCTTGGTTTTCTACCTCTACCTCTTTTCACGTATACTTTAAAGAAAAAAAAATAGACATTATGCAAATATATCACAGTTCTCAATTTCAAGTTCTTCTTCATCAACAGCATAAATTCTCAATACCAGCAAGACATTTCTCTGGGGACTGCAGTTTGATCTCATCTTTTGAAAGACCCCTCCTCCAGTAAAAGCATTTTAAATGGTCAAAATTTCCAAATCCTCTCTGTAAGAAAAGACCTCAAGTGATACATCGCTGTTATCCTGCCACATCTTTGTTCCAAGGCCTGGAAGAATTCTGTTCAGTGCCAAGTGAGCCTGCACACAGGCATGCAGCTTCTCCAGCTCACTGGACTCCAAAAGAAACCTTCAATATTTCTGTTGCCTGCAGAGTCACAAACATATCCTGCAATTACCCTCCATTAGCCAGATTTCCCTTCAGCTTGCTTTTCAGAGTCTCAAGTTTCCACGGGGATATTAAATAGAGAAGTTATATTGATTTACCAGTGGATTTACCATTTTGTCCAGTACATCTGTAAATGTTAAATTTTACATATGCCTGCCTCTATATTCCACCACTATGCCAAAGTCTTATGTGACCTCCAGCTTGTAAGCTTTTGGTCTATTCATGATAAAGCAAAACAATAAATAAAACAGGTTAGCACACTCGGAAAACAGGCTCATTGCAACTTAACATTTCTTTCACCTTCCCCCATTCCCAAAGTAAAATAGGTTATGACCTTTACCACCATGGGTTACATGGAACTTCTAGTGACTCATTTCATAACCATTAGTTAGAAGGGGAGGGAACCTCACAGCAAAGTACAGGGGTAATTTCTGAATATTCTCTTTTTAGAAGTTAGTTATCATACTCCTCTAGATATCGAAAATCCAGGTATCCAACCAGAAACTTAAGGGAGAAAACATTCAAAGCTGCAGAAGAGGATGTGACATTAGTTCTATACTCACAGCAAAGCAATGCAGCCTTAGCTGACAGAACTTCAGGGTACTACAATGGTAAGAAGGCTCTACATCTCAAATGGTGGCTTGTCACTTTTCTTAAGCAACAACAAAAAAAAAAAGACAAAGCAAGAAAGCACAGCCACAAATCAGTACTTCCATGCTCTTCCATTGTAAAATGAAGCAATTTAGAATAAGAAACAATAGAAACCACTATCCCTGTCACTAAGAGATACTGATAGAAAAACAAGTTGTGCTTACTAAAAGAGAATGTGAAATGAAAAAAACACATGCAGAATACAAGAAGCAAAGACAAAAAGTTGCAGTTTCTCATGGCATATAACAGAAAAATTTAATATAGCAACTTCATAGTGGATCCTCAAGACAGATTTCTAACAAAGTAATACTTAAAATTCCTTTGTGATTGTACTATTTACAAGAGGCTTGACTTAAATTTCAGAAAGTTATGATGGAACACTAATTTTATTTGGCCTAGTTATGAAATGATAGTACTTTCTTCCTTTAAAAAAAAACCAGCATATCTTTTTAGCATATATTTTCTGAAGATACTTGGTCTTCATATTTTCATTCAGAAGCACAAACGTTATTCACACATACTAGAAGTAAACACAAATATTTTTACTCATTTTACATGCCTCTCTCAATTTTAGTAACATAGTTTATAAGATTATGTGACTCGTATAGAAAAACAGCCTGCTTCTCTGTTCCCTTAAACTCCTTATTGTATTATCACCATGGAAAAGAGATGGAGCAGTAGCTGGTACACTTCTTTTCTTTCTACTACTATATATGTCAAAAAATGGGGGAGGACAAGTAGAGTAGCACTTGCACACAACCTAAGAGTACAAGTCTGTTTTTATCAACACTTGGTTTACATACAGAGAAGATGCCAACAGGAGCACTACCAAAACACTATATGAATTCAACACCAAATGTATTTTTGTACTGAATCCAAAGGCGATGGGCAAAATTAGCATTACCTCAAATTAAGCCCCATATTTTTGACTAAAACTTTCATATGTGAAGACACCTTTATCAAAAAGGATTGAGCTAGGCTATTTGAAATACTGAGCCTATTCTCTGGGTCCAGAGCATATCACAGGAGGTTAAAACCCTAAACCCAAAGTTACAAGTGCATATTTTGAAATACTAAAAACAGCAATGCCCATCATCTCCACTTATATCATAGCATTTAAGAGACACTCATCTATTCACAGAACACAACCTCACCAATTCTACAGGAAAAAAAAAATACCAAACACCAGACATCCTTACATTTGAAATGCAACTCTGCCACCACTTCTCTCATGAGCAATACAAAAATGCAGTAACTGCTATAAACACAAGAGGGAACACAGCTTCTACCACATCTGCTGAAAGGGCACAACACTAATTCTCCCAGGGCATTTCATGGCCATCAACTGTCTTCTTCAAAGAAGTCTGGCCCTACTGCAAGCATTGGCCTAACACTATTCCTTGTCTGCTCAACCTCCCTTTTCTAGCATCTATTTAATTTCAGGCACAACGTAAGCCGCTTCACCCTGACAAAGTCTGAGTAACTTGCCTATAACATATACTCAGACATGTCTAGTAAAACAAGAAGAGCAGGTTTGATGCATGCTAGACTTTTATCAAGCTAAAATAATAATCCTCTAGTAATTCACAATTGGTGTCCAAATTATCTTTCAGCAAATGACAGGGCTCAGTTAGACTAAGCAAATCTTCTTGAATAGACACACATATCCACCTTGGGTCTTGTCATTTTTAATCTTGGTATTTTTAATCCAGCTTGATATCCCATATACTGGCTACATTTAAAAAACACAAGTCAGCAAACTTCTGGTCTGTATTGGACTATCTTTTCTTTATTGCTTTTCTTTAATATTCAAGTAATTCTTTTTTCTAATCCAGCTGCAACTTTGAGATTACTTTGAAGACCAACCTGGCAACCTGTATTACACAAAAATGATAACGAGATGGAAGTTCCACCCAGATATTATGCAGGTATAAAAAGCCAAATGTTAGCCCCTAAAGAAGCTGTATGCATGAATTGAGGGGATTAAAGGGAAAAAAAACCTAAAGTAGGATTGATCATATAAAAGATAAGTGGGATATATAAACACACGATACCTAAACTAATCCATCTGGGATAAAGAGACCAACTCACTGAAAGGACTTCTGGGTAACATCAGGCAAATTACTGAAAAAATCATTCTGGGTTTAGCCTGGGATTAGGCAGCAGGTAACTCTGAGTATGCCTGACTGCATCTGTACTTTTTCAGACACAATTGGAATCAACTTGTAACAATATATGACTTGCTTATTATGACATTTATAAATTTTTAATAACACTGAGCAACCTATTCAACTGCACAAGGCCCTTAGGCCAAATAGATGAACTATGGAGTCTAGATGAGCATCCTTCAATGGAACCTAATAAGGAAATGTGGTGAAACCTCTAGTCCTGGTTTAAAGGGACAGGTGTCTGCCAGGGCAGGTGGGACCCTGCCTGGAATGGAAAAAGATCCAAATCCACAACACCTTCAGACTTACTAATCACATGAGCAGGTTTTTTTTCATATATTACAGCAATTGCTACAGCAGCCTTTAGAGGATAAGAGAATGGTATATCCTCAGAGGACAGGGAATACTAAGGCATCAATTTCTGCTATTGAAGAGGAGAAGAAAAGGACAAGCTGGTCCCAAAATAACAGATAAGAAAAGATACGAATTCAGTGCTCTCATAGGGATGCAAAACCAAAAAGTTGCCAGGAAAAATAAAAGAACAGAAATAATGGAAAGTTCATTTACTAATCTACAAACCTCGACTTTCTAACTTATGAAACTCATCAAGAAGATACAGATAGCTACAGATTTCTTTCACAGCAAATCTCTGTAGATACAGATAGGACTGAAATGTGCATATTGGGGGCAGGGGGTAAATTGTTGTTGCGCTCTTTATTTCATGCAAAGAAAGAAGAAGAAAAAAAAAGGCGTAAGGGAAAAACTAAGCTACCAGTACTGTAAATGTACCAGGCACTGTGTGACCAGAAACATGTAATAAGTAAATCTAACATGATGATGCAATAGAATAACCTACAGTTATTTCCAAACATTTTGTATTGATGAAGAACTAATATTAATACTATTAACAATCTTTTTAGAGTTAGCTTCAACTAAAAAACAGATTTTTTTACGTAATAAGGAACAACACATATATATCATAATACTCTTTAGGCTACTACATACAGCATGAAGCCCATATTCCAATGATTGCTCCATAAAGCCAAACAGTTTTCAAATACCTTTGTGACCCAGGACCAGGCCAAGCACAGAAACAAAAGAATACATGCATATATAATGCTCAACTGTCAAGAATTATTTCTAAAGGAAAAACAATTACAGCCAACTACCTTACCTGAGCTTAGTGTATTAAGACATTGCCTTCAAGCATCTTGCATTGATTGCTTCTGATTTCTCCCCTCTTCCCTGAAATTTTAATTTTCTACTCTCTTTAATTTTCTTACTCCCTCTCTCTCTCTCAAACAGACTGCATTGAATTCAGCAGTAAAAGTCTTAAACTGCAGTACTTCTGGTTGCCACTCCTCCCTTCTTGGGGAAGGCACCACCCCCCGAGTGAGTGGGACAGAAATAAAGATATGCTCATTGGCAACACCTGCTATTCAACACAAACGAGCACCAGTATCAACACAAACTACAACACCTGGCTGGGACCAGTAACAGCCAGAACATCATTTGTTTCTGCTGCCCAGCACCAGCACCACAACAAACCAGTCAGGACAGTAGCTTCCCCAGCTACGCCAGCAACACACAGCAAAGCTCATCATCTGCTTTCTGCCTGTTTCCTATTCCCCTGTACTAAGGCAGGGGACAAGAGATCTCAGGATGTTCAGTAATATAACTTGGATTTAATGTCTGTATGTTCCTTTTAAACACAGATGAATCATAATCCCTGAAGGTTTTCCATACTTGCAAGACTGCTCCTGATGGGATTAATTCTTGTAATAGCATTGCTGATCACCACCATTAAACAAATCCAAAAAACACATCATCAAGCAGATGAATGTATGCAAATAAACAATTTCCTAAGATCTGAAGGGACTTAGTGCTATGTCTAGAGAATGGCAGAGTTTTATTTCTAAGCCTAAAATTTAAGCAAAGCGTTCAAAACCAAACAAATTTCTCTGGCCTCCTGGAGATTATCTAAATTCAGCTGCTTCAGCATCTGTGTTGTTTCCTGCTGCCAATCTTCTCCAGCCATGTTCACTTTATGAGAGCACCTAATCTGCCCCACTGACTCTTATTACAGACTAGACATGGCTAACTATAGACTGGTGTCATCCTGTGTGCAACAAAATTAATCATTCCTCAGAGAGCTCTTTACAAGGTGGCTCTGTATTCCTGAAAACCGTGGTAAATAGAACAGGCCTGGGAATCACACATAGTTGGATGCTAGTGCTGAGATCCTGCAAATGCTTTTCCTCTCAGTGACTGCTCACTCCATCAATGACTGCACAGCTCCAATCCACTTCTCTTACATCATAGTTCTCCACCACATATGTTCTGGTTAACTAGGAAAAGAAAGAAAAATCCTAACTGAGTCTTCACATTCAATTAGCCAATGCATGGCAAATGTGCAGAGTAAACACCTGAGACATATTAGAAAGGGCAATGATATACTTAATGAATTGTGAAATAGTGACCTCTCTTTACTCACAGGACTTTCATCTCAAAGGAACAAAATTCTGGTTCTACAGGCTGAGGCTTAGAAGACTCAGAGTTCTTGGACACAGATTATAGGCCTGACAGCTTGATTTATTCACTTTCTTAAGGAGTTTTTGTGGAGGTTTTAAAGCTGCAAAGACATTAGTGTATCTGGATGCTTGTGCCTCCCAGAAGGAAAGTAATTTTCCATTTCCAGGATGAAAATGGTACTCTAAGTGGCATGTTCTCTAACTTTGATGAAGAAAGCCATTTCTGTACAGCTTGTCCTGACTGGAAGGATATGAAGAATAGACTAGCTAACTAACAAACACTTCTGGTAAGGAGACAGGCAACGCCAGCAATTCATTTTTCTGCTCCTTACACTTCTCTGCTGCTACGAACACAAATCAAACTGAGATGAATGGATAAAGGAGCAGAAAGCAACAATTGATCAACTCCATGAAATTTTCTTCAGAAAAAGAAATCTCATACCTAAGTATTTTTGATAAAGAACACCAAAAACACTGTGGAGAATCACACATTTTAAAATTCCATCCAAAGAAAAAGTGGATGTTTAACGTTGAGAACATTTCCTAGTTGAATTCACATTGTCAACAGAATATTGATGTTGAGATGAGCTACCATTTCACTTACGTTTGAAAAAATATTTAAAACTAAAATTGTGAGTTAAGTATTTGTCCACTGCTGCAGCAAAATCTGAGGGGTGTATTGGCTAATGTATTATGTATTCTCAGCAGTAAGGAGGTGAAACACACACAACACAAGCAGTCTAACAGGGTTCATGGAACTCACCATTGTGCCAAGGTAGAAAGGGCTTCTGGGTACCCACAGCTCTAAAGAAAAGGTGAAACACTGCTACTTTACAGTGGCACAGCACCCTCTGACACTGGGATGAACATGAATGACAAGCTGGTACTACGAGTGTAAGCAATGGAGACTTGCCTTCCACTAAAGGCATTAATTATGGCATCCTGGACAACACCTAACTCCAAGAGACATACCTAGAATGTCCTATGTAGTTTCAGATAGATACCATTCTTCTCTTTGTCCTTAAAATTTGTCTCTTTTGTCCTTTAGCCATAATTAAGGCTATGGCTCCATAGCCTTAATGGTGGCTATGTAGTTCTGTGAAATGACTGCTCCATTTTACCCCAAACACAGTAAATACAGTGAAAACCCCAGCAACAAATACAGGCACCTACCAATGTGTCATTCAAGTATCTCGTTGCACAGAGTTTGGAACCATTTCAAAGAGAAGGGGAAAGGACAGGAGTAGTATCAAAATTAAATATTTCCCTTCTCTATTCTGGGCTAATCCTTAAAGGAATTCATAATGTGGCTGGTAGTAAATTAAACCCTCATCTCAGCAACATAATGATCCTACATTCACCCCAGGGAGAGAGAGAGGTGCTGGAAGCCAATCTGAGCTTGAGAAAAGCAAATCACCCAAAGCACCTTATGCTTTGGTCTAATCTGAACAGCACAAAACCAACATAAATAGAGCAATCCCAACTGAGCCTGAAGAGGGAAATGTAAGAGTTTAATCTTCCACTGTCCCAAAATCCACTGGTGTACTTCTGCTCTTGTACTCTGGCGAGGATGATCAGTGGTGGGACATCTATTTAGTGAGCAGGAAAAGAGCCCTCCAGACATAACAGACCTCAGGTTGCACAGTAACCCTACTCTGGCTACAGCAGTGCCAGGCTGACTTGTCACAGAAGGCAGCTGTGTCACCAGCTGCCATGTACCAGAGGCAGGGGACATTGTTTTAGGACATTTCATACATCTTAAGACATATCAGTAACATTTATGCTATTTACTCTACATCAGACCGTTTAAAATAAAATATAAAAAAAATTGAAAAGGCAAAAGGATCATTTGCCTCCTAATACCTACTTTGCAGTAGCCAGGTTTTACTACAACCCTTTGCCATACCTGGCCAGAACTGAGGTTGTCTCTTTTTAGGTATGTTATTTTCTGACAGTCACTTTGTTTTCTCACATGGCAGGCATCACTCAAGATGATTTTTGTGAATGCTTTGTTCATTTGTTTTGTTTTCATTTCAGGTTAAGTGAAAGGCTAAATACAGATTCAAGCATGCAGTCTGTATCCATTTAAATATATGTCAAAATTTTGAAATGCTATCATAACAAAATACTTCCATCAAATCCCTTATCCATAGGAAAGGAAATAAAAGGAGGCCTAGCTTGAGGTCAAATTTCACAGTCATTAAATGAGCACAGCTCCCACCGACAGCTGCATTCTCTGCCATGTTATTTCATTTCCATGGATGATGAGAAAACAATTAATAGATTTGACTAGCAATTTGCATATTAAACTAAGAGAAGAAAACTAAATATAAAGCGGTTAAAAAATTACAACAGTAAGTTCTGACCCCTAGGTCATTGGCCCAGAAAAGTAGAATTTGCCTCTTATATGTCAGAGTATTCAATCCCACAGCACCAATTCTGCCCCCTTTCTTTTTTAGGTCGGCTGAATTGTGCTTTGAGGAGTGAAGATCACCAGTTCACCAGTGGCTGCTGGCAGACAGACACAGACTCCAACTCAGCACTGCACTTGGTAGCAACTTAACTTCTGTTTTGTTACTAAATAATGTGCTTTCAGTTAGAGCAGCCAGGAAACTCCATGGGGTGACAAGTCATCCGGTACAACCAACACACTGCTGCCCTGTACCAGCTGATGACAGAATACTCCTACCACTCTTATTCCAGATGGTGAAACTCAGTACTACCTGGGAGGCTTTGCATGCTCTTCTCTCTTTTTCTCTCAGTGGTAAGCAGAGACAAAAGAAGAGAAACTATTACAAGTAAGAGCTTGTTATCACCTTCTCATGGCACTGGGTTACTGAACCCAGACTAGGTGGATCCATTACAGTACAAGGAGTGAGGGAAAACACAGCAACCAACTCCCATTTAAGATGCTGACTTTAGCTAAAAAGGTGCATGCTAGTGACTACCATGAGGTTATTTATTTCTTGCCAATCTACAAAATACATTTCCAAGTTCTCTGATATTGTCTGACAATCAAATTTTCATCTGTTCACAGAATAAAACTTTCTCTCCATCTAACAATTTATATACACCACTAAATATTACTGCTAACCAACTGCCTTGTATCCAGTCATCCTTTCCCAGTAGGATAAGAAATCAGTCTTAGTTCTATAGATTAAGATTGCTTAAGAAAACTTACTGCTGTGTTAGATTGAAAAATTACATTCACATGGAAAAGAGTGACTGGATCTATTTAATTAGCTTTTTGACTATGACTTGCACAAGACTTTTGATAGCGTGAAGCAATTAATTTGTAGGCTACCCAAAATAAATTGCATTTTATTGATAAACTATATTACAATTTTAAAATGTTTTACTTGATACGTGAATTTCATTTCTACACAGGCACAGGAATGCAATTTGAAAACAAATGAATACTTTTGAGATTCAATTGAGAGGGTTGGGGGTTTTTTTGCTTTTCTTTAAAAAACAAACAAACAAAAGAAAAAAGATAACAGATATCTGTCATGCCCTGAAGTAAGCTACCCTTAAGTTTTATAAAGTAGAACAAAGACAGAAATTAGGGGAAATACAGAACTGGCATCTTTTCCCATGTTCTCTCAGCATTTCTGTCATTTCTCATTTTTCTAGTTTAAGTCTTTCCCAAACTGCCCACAGGTTTGTGCAGTTGACTTATTGCAGCTGCCCTCCTCTCAATACCCAGACAAGACATAAAATGAAACAGTTCAGGTAAACTTTGAGACTTCTCATTTGATTTCCTTGGTCTAAAACAACATACCCAACTACAATTCAAACTTTCATTTTCTTTTTCTCATTACTGAGTTAATAGAGTTTGTCAACTGAATAGCCTCAAAAAAAGAGAAAGAAATCAATGAAGACAACAAAATGAACAAAGAAGCTGGCACTTCACCTACAGTGACCATCCTATTAATCCTTATCAAATAACCTCATCCTAATTCTTAATATCTACTTCCTACTCCAATTATGCCTGGCTGTCATTCTAGGAACTACCTAGTCTTTCTTCCCACAAAGATAGATTTCAATAATTTCCAACAGAAGCATTGTCTAGAAAAACCACCCCATTCCCAAATCTTTCCCGGATTTTATGGAAAAAAAAATGTTTGAGGCAGACAGTTTCTACAAGGCTGTAGATAAAATACTCTTAAATAGTTTTATGTATTCCATTATTTAAAAAAATAAAAAAAACCAAGATATTTTTCAGCCAGAAACTCTACACTTTTGTCTTGAAAAGAAAATAATTAAACTTCCTGCATTCAGTGTGAAGAATAACACTGCATTTTAGATTACGGCAGAAAACTACCACTTTTAAAGACACAAAGAACAAAGAGAAAGAAATGCTGAACATGTTTCAGTACATGGTAATACACAGCCCTAACCAGACGATTAAGTAATTCGTAATGATTGTGTTATTACAAATAAGCTGAAGAACAGGAAACTGGGCTGGTGAGCAGTTAACAGCACACCCAAAAGTGCCTCTGTATTTTAGGGACAGAGGCACAGGGGAATCAGAAGAAATCTCACCAAAAATTATTCAAAGAAAGAATTCAAATTCAAACCATAACTCAAAGCAAGACTTTTAATTAAACCACCAATGTGTTCTGGTTTTAATAATAGTGCAGATTTAATACTGAAGACCTTAACTGAGGTTAATTTGTTGATCTGATCCGAACCTTCTGTTGCAGTGAAGTCGGCAACTCTGACCAGGGCACTGCCCTGCAGAGTGCAATTCTCATGAGCATACATCCAAGGAGACAGCTCCTGCACTACATCCCACTTCCATGAATGAAAAATAGAGCTGTAAAACACCAAGTGCCAGCTCAGAGCAGCACAGAAGTAAGAACTGTGCCAACCCAGAGCTTAATGTAGTGCTGACACAGATGACAACTTTCAAGCTTTGTTTCTCCAGATTAAGGTAATTTCAAAATCTACAAATATGGATGTTAATCTAAATTCCTTCCAACTTAGTGCTTATTTAGTTCCAATGTAACCTAACTTCTAGCAGTCACATACAAAGGAAGATTTTATGCCTTATCCCTTAAGCAAAGAGTGATTAATAAGCACCAAAATTCCAAAGGAACTGAGAGATATCTTACCTATTTCATCTGCGAAAATGACTGTAAGCTATTTCTTATGACACCAAATTAAACATTAATGTTCCTTAATACTACTCTTAACATTAAGAATCCTCACATGCTAAATATTAAATCCACAACTAAAGTAAGATTGGAAAAATACTTGCAAAAAATGTTAGATAACTACACCCTGTAATAATACAAAGTTGAATCTAGTTGCTATTATCGGGAATCACTGCCCCTCTGATCTACAAGGGGATACACATGCACACAAAGACTCAAAACTTGTCCAAAATTATGTCAGAGAGGCACAAGGTAGTAGTACAACTGGACACAACACGAAAAGTGTTAATTCAGTGTAAGCACAGCAGCAGAAGCTTCTATGAGAATGCTTATTTCTGCCTTTTGGGTTCACAGGTACCTCTGGCACACTCATGATTTTTCCCTGGCTGTCCTTCTGGCACCATGTTTTGTATCTGTCCATTTAGACACGAGCACTCAGTTCCAGCCTTTTCCCCAACAAGTTCAGTAAAGTGACTAATGCATCTACCATGGCCAGTAAGAATGTCAGCAATTTTTACAGTAATGCTGCCATTTGCAAATACCACCTCACATATTCTCTAACAAGTTAGGAAATCAAGTAGGAATAAAAATGTTCTTGCAAACTGAAGGTTGCAAGTATTACATTGATTCCTTCTGAACTGTTAGGTTGACATTGATTTTAAAGTTTTATATTTGGCAGCTTGAGGTACAGCACAGTTTCACACAGCTGTACACAACTCACACAAAAAAACATCCTTACTTGAGCCATTAAGTGCTTTCCTGGGCAATCCAGCCCAGAAATTACCATATTTCCACAGGCTTCCCATGTGCTACTGAGATGTTAAACAGGTAATGCTGCAGTCACAATCATGCAGTAGCAGACAAGGCAAGGTTTGCAGGCCAGGACAGCACCCACACCACCATATGCTGAAGAACCTGTGCAAACAGAGTTTGCTTCATTGCACAGATGGTCACAGAATCACAGAACAGTTTGGGGTTCAAAATGACCTTAAAGATCATCTCATTCCAACCCCCTACCATGGGCAGGCACACCTTCCTTCACACCAGGTTGCCCAAAGTCCCACCCAACCTGGCCTTGAACACTTCCAAGGATGGGACATCCACAGCTTCTCTGGGCAACCTGTGCCAGCACCTCACCACCCCCACAGGAAAATTTCTTCCTAATATCTAATCTACACCTGCCCACTTTCAGGTTTAAGTCATTACCCCTTGTTCTGTCACTCCATGCCCAATGATACTTCTCCAGCTCTCTTGTAGCCCCTTCAGGTTATTGTTAAAGTCTCCCTGGAACTTTCTCTTCTCCAGGCTGAACAAACCCAACTCTTTCAGTCTGTCTTCACAGGAGAGGTGCTCTGAGCATCTTCATGACCTCCTCTAGACTTATTCCAACAGGTCCACATCCTTCTTATGCTGGAGGTCCCAGAACTGGATGCAGCACTGCAGGTGGGGTCTCACCAGAGCAGAGCAGAGGGGCAGAATCCCCTCCCTTGGCCTGCTGGTCATGCTGCTGTGGATGCAGCCCAGGGTATAGATGGCTTCATGTGTGCCCTTCTCTCCATCCCAAGGATCTTCCAATATATGGAAGAAAATGCAATTCCTGCTACAGATCTCACCTTTCGCCTTACTTAGGAGTGAAAAATTAAATATTTCATGCTGAAAAAGAAGTATCAGGTAATTAGCATAATACAAATTTTAAACCCACAACTCCTGCACCCCACCCTGTTTGTACATTTTCAAAGCAATCTCAAAGAAAGTTTAGAAAGTCTCCTTTGTAAAATGCTTCATTTATAGGCAAAGTGATACTTTCTGTAGAAAAACTAATGGGTTTCCAACATATTTCTTTGATAAATGGGTTAACTAAATTAGAATTTTGGTTTTGGCCTTCTTTCTCTGACATTGTTTTTAATTAAGTTGGTCCCTTGCCTGGAGCAGCCAGAGTTGTTTACCCACAATGGACATGAAATTCCCGGTACTTGATGGTTTAGTTATCTCCTCATTGCCTATTGGTAATTCTTTTAAGGCCTTTGTTCTTTTCCGTTTTTTTGTTTTTTTTATTGTAATGTGGCAGAGCAAACAAAAAGAATCTGTCTTTCTCTGTTCAGTCTTATGAATGTACTTACACTGTTCCCTTCTTCACATATGATGACTTTGAAGCTGATGGATTAAGGCAGTGTCTATTTTCAAGATAGTATAAATTATTTTGTTTATTTTTCAGTTACCTGAGCCACTGCAGTCTATGACCTATACAAACACCTGCTGCCTACAGACATTACAGGATCTGAATTTTGTTTGTTTGGTAACATCACCTGTCAGATGCAGAAAATTCTACTGAGAAGAGCATGGCAAGTTGCATGCACCTCCCACCTCAACACTGTCTGATTCTGTTAGTGGTCTGGCTATGATGAGAACTAGGTCTGAAAGCTATGAATATCCTTCACTGGGCTAGAATGGGAGCAACACTATTTGGACAGAAATAGAACAAGCTGAAAGATAACCCTGCACAAAGAAAGAGGAAAAAGCAGTATTTTTGACAAGAGGGCAAGTTAACTGGAATATGACAGAGACTTTACAAGTTTGCTACATTAATGAACACTTCTCATTAAGTTCCAAAAAAATTACTATATGTACCTTTCATTATAAAACAAAACCCATACTGCTTAACAGTATGTAAGAACAGAATTTACTGTAGCCTAAGGAGGCAGCCATCTTACCATCTCCTCATAGACACAGAAATTCTCTAAACACAGGAGCAAATTTAACTTTGGGGTAAGATGGAAAGTAGTTAAGCACACAAAGACTAATGTTCATTGTTGAAGATTCAGCAAAGCTGCAACATTGAGATTTGTTATGGCATCTTCCTTCATTTCCTATCTGGTAGGCAAATTTCTATCAGCCCTGATGTTTTTATGGCTCCCCAGAGGTGCCCTGCTCTGCAGACACCAGCTCTCCTCCAGTTTCTCATCACCATTCAGCACATGCAATGAGACATCTTACCTCGCCTGTTCAAGGATCCAAAATTCCAGTCTGACCCTCAGCCAGACGAATGTTTCCAAGATGAGACTTCCTACCAAGATATCCAAGATGGGTCTGTCTTGCCATCTTGTCCTTTCTGTGCACTTCCAGAATCAACATGAGAGGCTAAATTACTGATAACTTTTAAAAATTCATGTTTAAATTAAGCTACTTTTTTTTCTTTTTTTTTAATAAAACCCCAAAGTCAAGATCTTACAAAGTGCTTCCTTGAACTTCAGCAAATCTACAGCACTGCAAATGGGGTCAGAATCTGCTCCCATCACTTAGAGAAGGTGAGAGATATGTGACATTGCTGACTACACAACAAAGGCTCTTTTGAATTATTTACTACGGCAGAACTAACAAATCATCTGGGTGTAAATCTGCAACACTGCTCCAAATACAGAAATTGAAAAACTAGGGTCAAAACTGACAAGCTGGTATTGTCTTTTATAATTGTTTAAAAATTATATCTTCTTGTACTTTGTAATTCAATTTCCATAAAAGTATTTCTACCTTAACCTTCAAACTTTAGTGGAAGACATTGCTCTTTCAGAACACAAAAATAGATTTTCAAAGCTGATGTTTTTCAGAACATAGGAAGCATCTGACAAAGCAAATTCCCACAGACATAGGCTAGATCTTCATCAGTATTTTATTTAAAACAGGCAAAATATTTTAGTTTCATGTTTTATGCTGTTTCTCCCTTTTTTCCCCCCATCTGGATCAGTTCATGAGGATAAAGCTAGTTTGTCTTTTACTAATAGAGTAAAGACCCCCTTTTCCCCCAAAGAGATAGCCACAAACATCAGAGCTCTGGTTCAGGCAAAATGCCCAAGCAATTTAACATACCAAAATTGATTGTTAAGGTAATTTCAGAGCACTGAAAATGAGTAATCATAATTTTTCTTTTGAAAAAGAGTACAGTTTTTCTATATTTTCCTCTAGATATAAATCTTAATAAATATTCATAGATGACTCTAGGACACCTCATTAACAAGCTGTTCAACAAGTAAAGCAAGTGCTGAATTAGGTGTATAAAATAATTACTATAAATATATCTTCTCAGAGTAACATGGAAACAATTGTAGCATTAGTGGAACATCAGACTTATTTAAATATAGTAGCCAACAAATGCTATCAGCTGGAAGAAGGCTCCAAGGTTTGGCTCTAACAGGAAAAACAAGAGGGCAACTCCAGGTGGGTTAACTTCCTTTTGTCCCCACTGCTCAGGTAAGAAGTGACTTGTTCCCAGAACATCTGGAGATTCTGTTTGCTTTGCCAAATCTGGGATTCATCACTTTGCTTCCCAGATCAGCATCAGTAATTCCCTCAGTTTGAACTTGTGGGGTTTAAAACACAGCCCCAAATGGGACCAAAGGATTACAGTTTCCTCAATCACGGTTGGAGGTGAGATCTTTAGGCATCGCATCAGACAGTTTATTTCTGGAATAGTTTTTATACAGGTCTAAAATAAGCTCTCATTTTATCTTGCTTCAGTGTCTCTATTCCTCTCACCCTGTGACTCAGTCAGTGACTTTTCACATTATGCTTTTGTCAGGGATCTGCTCTGTCAGGTTCCCACACATCTTCAGATCAGTCTTCAGCTGCAAATTGTAGGACAACTCCTATTAACATTAATATGGGAATCCACAACCTTTTTTCTGTGAAAAAAACTGGTGCTTAGCATACTTTAACTTTTGTGCAAGATCACCACAGCTCGCCATTCTATTAAAAACACTAATCAAAACAAACAAACAAAAATAGCTGTGAATGCTGAACCAAAACTATCCACACTGAGACATGGTATCTCAATTTACAGCTGGAGTTCAAGCAACAACTAAGGTTCTGAGCTGCCAAGGAGGATTTACACCATGTTTCCTTTGCTGAAGACTACAAATTATAAAAGTTAAAGCTGAATTTTCCAAAGACTACATAAACACAGAGGGTCACTACTTACTGTGGCCCTCAAGGACCCACAATCTACATTCAGGAGGTCCCCAAGTATGGTTTACTTGAACATCCACATTTTCTGCTGGTAAATCTTCCACATTATCTTCAAAATACTGATATGACAGGTGTCAATGGTACTGAACATCTTCTTCTGTGAAAAGCATAATAGTATGAGCAAAAGGCAAGGAGGGGGAAGTGCTTGCTCACTAAACACTCCCACTGCTTCATAGTACTTTTTTATCCTCTACTTAAAGGAGGTCGTTATCAGAAGTCAGGATATTCTAAAATGTTCATTGTTCAAACATATTCAGCATATCCTGACTAATACCTTATGTATGTAGTTTTCTTCCCCTACCACCAGATTAATTACCGATCACCTTTAGTGCAAGGCACTAAATATGTTTACATGTATATTTTGATAGCCTAAATTCATTTAATACTCCTAGCATGTGGACAGCTTTGCTTTTTCCAGTAAGCAGTTCCAACAAAGCCATTGTGCTCAGGCTTTTCTTTTTTGCCAGGGAGAGAAAATCCAATTTATAAAAACGTAAAGCTTTCACAGTGTTACATCAAACTGCTTTCTCATTTCACTTGCAAATACATAACAAAGCAGTTCAACAACCCTGCACAAAACATTTACAGGCTGGGTCCTCTGATCCCTCTTGCTTTTTATGCTTTAGTAGGGAAATCTATCTCTAGGCTATTGCATCTTGATGGTACAGAAACTGATTTTAAAGTTTCTTATAAATGTTATTATTCTCCACCTTGATCAGAATTTTTGTATCATCAGGCATTGCTAAAGGAAAACTTTGAAAGGACTCCAGCCTTTACTAACAAAGGATGTACTTTGCTCACACAACTGTCCTAACTCCCACTGTCATTTTAGCTCCTTTGCAATGCTTAAATGACACGAAGATGCATTTGAGCTATTTAAGGCTCATACATCATATGCTTTTAAAGAACACTGATACAGACAGCAACTGGTGTATATATATATATATATACACATATAGGTATCTCACTTCACACATATACATATTCTGTAAGCAAAAGACAATAACCTCCAACAGCACATGAAATTTGACATCAGGTTATGTACAATTCCATTAATTCTATTTTTGAAACAATATATGCATACCAGAGCATCCTAAATAAGTAACAAATTGCTATAATACAGCTCTAAAATATTAAAACGAACTGTCAGCCATCACTGCTTTATCAGTTGACAGCTTTTGTCCTACAGTTTAAAAATATACATCTCCAATAACACTTTCAACATGTGGTTTTCCTAACCAATAACCAACTACAAACACAAGCCAGCTAACCACAATAAAAGTGTAGACCAAGTTTTCAGTGTGCCAGCTATCTTACAGTAACTGCCCAAACTTATTCTCTTACTCAAACAAGGTAAATTCCAGACAAATTAAGACCATGAAAAGTAAGTGACCTCATATTTAACAGGAGTAGATGCAGTAAAAATATGCTTATCTACGAAATGAGCCATAAATGTGGCAGCTTTTACCGGGTTTGCAAAGAATTCCAAATGTTTTCAGGTTTCTTCATATTTTACACTGCCACCTAGTGTAGGCTGTATTCCTACGTTCCAAGCTTCTAACTATTGGCACCTGTGGTATCCAAAATCAAAACAACTTCCATAAAAAACAGCAGCCATCATTTTTGTTTATATTACCTGGAAACTATCAGTTCCTAGAAGGAAAAGTCTACACTAGCCGCCTGAAACAAAACAGCAGAGCTTACAGTTATCTGACACTGACATCAGGAAACCCCCCAAAAAATTCCTAGGGTTAAAAATATACAATTCATAATTGTAACTCTATGGCTAAACATTTACCAAATATGATTCACTTGGAAAAATGTTTAATGTAGATTCACTGGGTGAAAATTAATGCAAGTTAAGCATCTGTGCTTGTACAGAAAGTACAGATTGAATTGAAGAATATTTGTCAATAGCAGGTCTAAACTGAGTATGCTTATTTCAATGTTTACTTTTTTTTTTTTTTTAACCAGCTCTTTCTTCATCATTTACATCCTCTGTCTTTATTGCAAGGTTCAATCACTAGATCACCACCTGCTGGGCCTGGCCACACTGCTCCTGTGGAAAGAGCTGCTGTGCAGGACTGCAGGGAAGTTTACTTTATGAACAACTTTCCATCACAGATTTCTCATCTCCAGCTAAGTCAGAGAGGCCACACCCCATGGCCATTCTACAAAAACCATACAAGTTCTGTGTCATGACAGGCAGTAATACAGAAATTCCAGATATGATGGAGCTCTATAGCTGCCCTTTGAAGTGGGGAGAAAAAAATACCCAACCCACACACTTACTTGGCTAAAGCAAAAAGGCACTTCTCAAACACTCCAACTTCCAGATTATTAATTTAAAAAATTGAAGACTTTCTCATCAATTGAAAGTATATTTTTAGAATTATAAAAATAGCAGACTGATGTTATTGTGAACGTCAAATGCAGTATCTCCTACTCTGTGTACCAAACTCTGTTCTCATTTACAGAATAAAATCAAACAACCCAATGAAGATATTATTCCAAAATTGTTTCTATAGCAGAGAAAGTTATTTCATCTTACAAAATGCAGTTTTACTGATAGCTGTTTTCTTTAGCCATTTACACAAACACAAAACAAACAGAACCTGTTAGTGCTGCTACAGAAACACCAAACAACACCAGACTTGATGCATTCTGCTTAATGCCCCATATGCACAGCTGTAAGCACACAAGATACCAACCCACATTTATCACCTAGATTTTACACTCATTTTCTTTGCTTTTGAGCCATTTTCATAACAGAAATAGGCTTAGTGCATCTTACTAGCATTGCTATATAAGATCACACTTTATAACTAAACAAACAATACAAAAACCTGATGGTACATGAAAAACTGTCAAAATGCAATAAAAGCTTATTTCCCACAAGACCTTCTTCCTCTTAATTGCCCATTACATATCCACCTCTTACAGTCACATTCAAAACCAGGGTCTTTCTAGTGCCTCATATTAAGAGATTTCACCCTATGTGCCAAATTAGTGCTTTTGCAGCAAGAAACTCTCATAGGCAAGGGTACTGATAACAGAATGACAGAAAATTATACAAATGAAAGTGGTTTAGTCATGTGTATATGTTAAGTTCAAGAGAAAATGCTCCCCAGACAGACTTAGCACAAACTGACTTTACTAGTGTACTCAGGAAAAATTTTCACTGGGGTCACAGGGTGAAATTTCATAGAAACAGGATAAAAAACAAAACAAAAAAAAATCCATCCAAAAGGGCACAGATAGATTTTGAATGCCATGACACCCAGCAACAGAGCACAAGGTCAGCCTGCCAAAGTGACCTTGGTAAAAAGCATCACATTTAACAACTTTGACACCATACTGTGTCAAGTAAGAACATTTAGCTTGTGTTTTCTTATGTATTTTCATTAAATCGACCCTTCTTCAACATTAAAAACAATCCTAAAGAACCTATGTGACAAATTCACTGACAAACAGGAAGAGTTTTAGTTTGCCAGGCTGAGGCAAAAACCCATTAGCATCCAAACCCACTATTAAACCTCCTGGGCAAATACAGAGTTGAAGCTACTGTGAACACAAGAACTGTCCTGCCCACTCTCTTCTGGATTCAGAAGGGTGGTAAGTTCTTTAGACCTTGAATCTAGAACTTGTGAAGCAGAAATAACTCCACATTTTTTAAAAGTCCCACTAATGATTCTTGACATCAAACAATTCAAAACCCATTGCTGAAACATGTAAGCAAACTTGATGATTGTAAACTTGAAAAACATATAGAATAAGCAGTTACAATTTGTTCTATTCACTCCCTCAAGACAAATTAATAATCATACCATGTACAGCATAAGATGTCCATTTTTCAGCATGTTATCTCAGCAGACCTTGCCAAAAAGGTACACAAGACTTGGAAGAGAGACAATGTATCCTGTCTCCTAACAGCAATTTTCATAGTGGAATGAATTGCATAAAGCTGATTTACTGTTTGAGATTCTGCCCATATTTAGTGAATTTTTGATGACAAAAGAAAGGGGGATAAAATCTTCCCCAAAAAGATCTGCTACTGACCTGGGCAAACCAACTCAATCTCCCTTTGCAGATTATGGGGAAAATGGACTAAAGAATTCTCCATCAGTAATTTAAACTTTTTTTTTTCTCTTAATATTCAGCTGGCAAGCAGTAAAAGCCTTCCAAAAAGCAGGAAACTGAAATCCACAAACCTCAACCCCTTTTTAGAATTGTCAGAGTGGATTTCATATGAAGATGAGCAAGTCTCTTTAATTAAAATCCTGTATCACTGTGAAGACATCTGTGAGCTGAAGTCCAGCACCACATTCAAACCTTGTGCAATCCAGTTGGCCTTTCACAGTTTGCCTCAGGTTTTCTGTAACATATCAGCTGTCCAGGACAGGAGCTAACTGACCAGATCCTTATCTGGCACAGTTAAGGAAGAATTAGGCATTCCCTTTAAAACAAAATCTTGAAGACTGCAAGAGCAAAATAAGCTGTGACTGCTGCTAAATAAAGAGATGGAGGATCTAGGAGAAATTTGTAGGGAAATTGCCAGGTTTATAGGTGAAATAAAGTGTGGGGAGGGCTCCTAAACCCAGGGTAAGTCAAGGCTTGACGAGGCCAGGACTGCCACCTCACCCCAAATAAAATTTCAGCCTTCCATCCAGCCTGCATTTTGACATGCAAAATGAGATTTAAAAGTTAACTTAAAAAGATAGGGAAAAGTATTTCATAGAATTTGAGTTATATCAGGCCACATTACTTCGGTAGAAGGAATCCTTCCCCTAAAGTGTTAGAAATAACATCCATGATTCATCAACGATAACAATAAAATATTAGTGCAATGTAAGATATTTAATAAACCAAACAAAAGTAGCCCTTCCTAAAAATTTCTGTCAGTCAGAGTATTATGGAAACATAAATTAGGGAGAGCAATGTAGCTAGTTGCCCAAGTGTCTAAGAATGCTAGTTCAAATAATCAGAAATTCTGAAGAAAATTTAGTGTTGGGAGTAATTGTCCAACTTTTAGTTTGTCTCTGTAAACTATCTTACTTCCTCCTGTTACATAAATCCAAAAAGTATTGTTTTCATATTTCTCTGCAGAAGTCATATGCTAAAAATATATATCCATAACAAGCTAAATAATTCAGCATACCTATCAATCCCACTACTTTGCCTCAAAAAATTCAGTGAATTTAGGCCTAGGCCTATTCAAACAATTACTTCACCTGCAGACTCCCTCCCAGCCTCCACTCATTACTGTCAGCCAGCAGCACTGTCCTCTGCAGGCTGACTTCCATGCTCCAGGCAGGGCTTCCACTCCTGTGGTTTTTGGTGGGGTTTTTGGGGTGGCTTTTTTTTTTTGTCTTCTTACAGTACAGTAGACTTCCAGGTACTAAGCAGAGTATTAATCTGGCATTTTTGATTCACAAAACCTTCACCTAATGTTGTGAAATCTTTCAGTCAGATCAGAAGATAAGGAGACTATAGATCATAAAGGAGGATCTGTAAGAGGCACCTGGATACACCTGCTCTAACTGATATACCTTAGCCTGAGGAAGACAGAATTCTTTGATCAAAGAGGACTAAAGCAGCCTCACAGATAAGTCTCTCCAGAGAAAGAGAAACCAGGGCAAAAGAGGGATCAGCTGCACTTGCAAGGCTTGAGGAATCCATGGAGAACTGGAACTTGAAGCTTCAGTTAGTCCAAGAAAGCCAGTAAAAGAAAAGATGTATTTAAAAGAAAGATTTATTCTTATCTTGAGCGCTGTAGAAACTGTCAGAAAGCAAAAAGGGAAAAAAAAGCAAAAATAGGGCTCTAAAGTAGTAACACTGCCACATGCTCCCACCAATGCCATCAGGGCTGTAAAAATCTCACAAGACTAATTGCTGGTCATATTAGTCTTGTGACTTGTATCTTAATTTCAGTGGAATTATCAGTATGTTTGAAGCAAACAGCATTCAGTCCTGCATGGATAGATACAGTAATGAGGGCTTACATACACAAACCCCATTCAATATATAGGTTCACAGAACAAAAAAACTAAGGCACCGGAGGGCTTTAGAGCTAGCTCAAATTAAATCAAGTAAAATAAAAACAACACTGAAAATAATCAAGTGACTAGAAAACTGCCTTTTTAAAGGCTGCTATCACACTTGTGAATACTCACCTGAATATAAGTTTTGTTAGTTACCAATTGTTTACCTACTCTTGCTTTGATACAGACTAAGAAAGAGACATTTGCCCCATCATTCTTGCTATGTAGACATCATTTAAATATAGAGTGCCTGTAAGCCAGTGAAGACCGAAAATATTCTCATCTTTGAGATTCAGAGTCAGATTTAAATGGCATACATATGGCCTGGTTTTAGTAGATCTATGTTAACACATCATTAATGGATAAATAAACAAGTAAATTTCTTCTGGCAAGGAAGAGAAATGGAAATATAATTAGGCATCAGACGACCACTCAGCTCTGCAAAGACTTCATCCTATTATTTCTGTTTGGGATAAGGCACCGGGTTAGTTTTGGGGACCAAGAAAGCTGGGAGTCCCAAGCTCTGCCATCTGTGCTTCAAAATCTCTGTGTCATTTCAGAAAAAGAAAACAGAGCTCTACTCGATCACAGATCAGAAATTGAACATCATCTCCCATCTCCCCTTTTCTGGATGATACAATTCCAAGTTACAACTCCGCTCCACTTAATTATCTGTAATACCTTTCTTGTGATTTCCATTGCATCTCGGCAGACGTTGCTCTTTGCAAGATGGGGATGGGAATCCTATAGCTCAATTACTCCACCAAATTAACCCTTAACGTCACCTACAGAAGTCGCAATGCGCCTCCTC
The DNA here is from genome assembly GCA_013398175.1 of Climacteris rufus. Classification (NCBI taxonomy): domain Eukaryota; kingdom Metazoa; phylum Chordata; class Aves; order Passeriformes; family Climacteridae; genus Climacteris; species Climacteris rufus. Next base: position 2,106,531 of record VZRZ01002702.1, on the reverse strand, counting down.
ACCCAAGTACCCCCAACTTTCGAACGTGACACAAAACCTTTGCAGAGAAGGTTCTGGAGACCCCCTGGTGCCCCTACAGAAGGGCCACGGCCGCAGCTGCACGGGGGGCCGGCACCGCGGCCAAGGCGGCATCCAGGCTCCCGGCGGGCAACGCCGCCGCCGTCGGGAGAAACGAGGGGAGATCCCCAGCGGCTCCCAGCTGGAAGTTGCCCCGGCAGCCCGGGTCCCTCCGCACTCCCGGCGATCCCCGGAGGGCGGCGGCGGGCCGGGCAAGGGTCTCTGGGGCGGCCGGGCCACCTTCCTTTCCTCGGCGCCAGCCCTGAAGGGGCGGGAGAGCGGCAGCCGCCCTCGGCGCACTCCCGGCCGGATCCCCCCTCGCCCCGGAGGCGGCCGCGGCTCCCGGCGAACGCGCCTTCCCCCGCTGCCAGGGCTGCGCGCCCGGCGGGCTGTAACCTTAAGAAACTTGATAAGGGAATAAAAGGGAGGGACTTTGCCGGAACGGATTCCCGGCTTTTAATCTCTCCCAACGCGCCGGAGCCCGCGGAGCAAACAAGGAAGGGAGCCCTCCCGGGCGGCGTTACCTGTCCGGCGGCGGGGCGGCCGGCGCGGCACTTTCCCCCGGTGCGTGCGGGAGGCGCTCGGCGGCGGGCGAGCTGCTATTTATAGTCC
>VZRZ01002702.1:2042679-2105318 GCA_013398175.1 Climacteris rufus | reverse complement strand
GGCTCAGCCGCGCAGAGGTGACCCGCTACTGCTGCCGCTGGAGGAGGCGAGACCGACACTGGGGTGTGGGAGGGAGAAGCCGCCGCTTGCCATTCACCTCCTGCCGCCCAGAGGGAGCCCGGCCTCCGCAGCCGCCTCTGCCGAGTGCCGGGGGCTGGGAGGCGGTGGCGGGAGCTCGCCCGGCCCGAGGGGACGGTCGGACCCGGCCGGGGTCGTTCCCGGGGAGCCCGGCGCCGGCTCGGCCAGGGCTGGTGCGCTCCACATCGGCACCTCCCCGGGGCACTGTGGCTCAGGGGGAGCAGCAGGACCGGGGGAAAACGCTAGTCGCTTGCCTCAGCCGGAGCTGGAATCAGGGGCGCTCCCTTAGGAGGCAAGCGAGCGGCTCCTCGGAGCCGCCGGGCCGGCTGCCTTCCAGCCCCGAAACTTTGGGGCGTGGGAGATGAGGGATGCCCGGTCCTGTCAAGGAGGAAGGTGGGAGTGCTACACCTCGCCTGCGGCTCCAGAAAGTACTAATGGCATCCATACACCCGGCCTCTGATCCACAGCATCTGAAAACTGGTTTTGTGTGTAAGGCAACGGAGGAATTAAGACAAGTAATTTCTAAAACGCCTTACTCACTTGATAATAATCTCAATATAATCAGTTTGTTATCTATTTCTCTCGGAGTTAGATAAGTTCTGGTATTTGAAACTTAAATCAATCCTCTCGAGACTACTTGTTCATTATTGCAGGACACCGTCTGGGATTTGAGCAGCGTAACTCGCTCCTACACCATCATTCTCCAAGCAACTGAAGTTAGTATAGATTAGACAGCTGCATTAGCCTATTCAGTATCATTTGTTTCAGGGTCGGTTTTAGTGTTTCCTGTGTTGTACTAACTGCAGTCTTCTACAAGGTACCAGCACAAAGCCTGACAATGATCTGTGCAAAGCAAGACTGATTCATTTCAAGAGCTTGATGTCGAAACAGACACAGAGATACAAAAATGGGAGCCAGCCAAATAGCATTATAAGCTACACAAAACTGAAAGGAAAACCCTGAGAAGGCACAAGAGATATTTGACTTTGTCCAAACACCTAAGCAAAGTAATACACAAAAATCCAGCTTGATCTAACTACCCAGTTATGTAAAACTACTCATGCATAAATGTTTGCAGAAAAAGGCTCATATTGAACAAACCATTGTAATGGTGTGAAATCAACTTTTCAATTCAGAGATTAGTCTTTTGAGTATCTCTTCCAAACAGTATTTTCCTTCTCAAGACAGGAGTTTCTTCACAGTCTTCCTTTTTGTTCAATTTTTAATGTTCCATAGCGTAACATATAGCAGGAAAGATCCTGCCAGCACAGGAATCGGTAGCAGCAGACTCGGAGTGCCACCAAGGACAATCCAGATGGTGAACAGGGAACTTACAAAACTCGGCAATGTGCAATTCAATTGCATAGGCTGTTTCTTTCTCTGTGCTCCCTTAAGAACCAAAGAGTATTGAGATTCAGTCTGTCGTTGCTTTTTAAATGATAGCAATCCCAAGTTCCTAGATAAGTTCAGAACTGAGTACAAAGTCTGTAAAATTGATGTCCTGTTAGATTTGGAAGGAATGTTTATGAGATCCACTGCTTACTTATATCAGCAATAAAACCTTAAATATGTATAGGACTGAACATTGTTAAGAGCAGTTATCAAAAATATAGTCTTGAAGAACACTTTTTCTTGGGCAAGACTGTTGTACAGCCAGTGATGCTACAGACCACAGGAAGGAAAAAGGCTGCTTTTTAGTTTAGTCTTATTTTAAGACTCAAGATGTTACTGGAAGATGGCTGTTCAAAAACCTGCCCTATGTCAATATGGAAAAAAATAGATAATCAGAGTTTTATCCACCTCTGAAATGTTTTTAAATGGATATATAGTCTAAAACTCTCTTTTGTGATCCAGTCAAAATTTTCAGAGCTTGAGATTACAATTAAACATTAGAAAGGTATCTAATGCTCAAAAATACCAAGCTCAAAATGATTTCAAATGTGTTTCTATGCTCCCTACCCCTGAAAATTACATTTCCATAAGTGCCTAGATATGGATTTAGGGTTTCTAACTGTATCCATTCAGGCTTGAAAATTTTAGCCTACCTCTACCTGTGCTTCGTAATAGATGTATCGGAAGGCTTCAGGCAAGTATAAAGTCATTCTCAAAAAAGCAATGCAGACTTGAGCCATTAGAAGACAAGACACCGACCTAATAAAGTACTTGACTGTATAATTCATCTCATTCTGGTATATGGAAGCATCTGGTAGCAACTGAAGCCCAGCTTTTAACAGACATCTGTAGCAGAAGGAGAAAAATTAATATGAAACACCTATGGGGACGTCTTTATTCCTATTAATATCTTCCCACTCTTTCCCAACATTTTCTAAATCAATGTGCTTATTGCTCTGAAATCTCCCTCTCAGCTATCTCCCCAGCTCCTCTGTATAATATCCTATAATCCACCTTATAAATATGAAGTCTTTATCAGGAGTCTCTTACTTAGTGGAAAAGGGTGAGGGAAGGAGAAAACAAGAAATTAAACCATGACAGATTTCAGATTTCCCAAGGGGACAACGCATGGAGCTATTTGGAGGATATCCCCGCTCTGCTAGCCAGATCCAATCTATCCAGATCCACCCTGGCTAGCAAGGTTTACTATTTCCAGGCCAAGGCCTGGGGTCAAAAAGAACAGTAAATCATTGAAGAACTTCAGGATGAGGAAAAGGAGTAGGATTTAAAGGCCTGTCAGCAGCTGGAGCAGAGCTTCTCTGCTGGAGAAGATCTAAGAAGCAAAGTCTCCCAGTGCACAGGGGAAAATAACAAGGTTGATAGGAATTTACTAAACCTTCAAGGAAAGGCAAAGGTCTAAGCAAGAAGAAGTGCAAATATTTATTGTTGCAGGCCTTTGCTCAGAGTACATTTTGATGGATAGAAAAGGGTTTTTTTCAAGAAGCTCTTTCTGTGCTATCTTCGATTGGCATTCCATATAACAGTTTACCAAGGGAAAGGAGTTAATGTACACCAAACGCAATTGGGGCTGTCATGCTAACCTTGTTAGGAAGCAGGGCTGTGTCAGGCAGAGAAGTTAAATTTAGGCTCAGAATCAAAGAGGGGCTGAAGAGGATTTAAAGCATTCTGTATTCCCAAGCAATGAAATATCTTTGAAGGCACAGCTAAGGTAAAAATTCAAGGCTGGTAAAAATTAATTCTCTGGACAGTTAGTATGAATGGCTGCACGGCATAATTGCATTGTTTCTTCATACTAACCACAGTGCAGCAAAGACTGTTGAATGTACACCAGCTTTTTAACTGCAAAGAACTAGGGAATCAAAAATTAAATCCTAATGAAAGCATAAACCTTTCCTCCATCAGTGCATGATCACTCCCACCCCTTAAAGTCATCTTATGGTGGAACTAGCAACCCTGCCTGAAACTAAAGGACGCTCTGACACTGAAAATAAACCTAAAGCACCAAATGAAATCAGCAAAAACCACATCCTAGCAGGACTGAACATGACTGGTACAGCTTCCTGCATAACAGTGTCACTGTAGATTACTGCACAAAACTGAAATCTGTGAACTATGTCAGGCTCTTAACAAACAGAACCAGTGACCGTAAACTACAGTTTGGCTCTCGGTACCTCACACCTTGTTACTTATGCTGATGGAGAATGTGTGTCAAAAACTTACCCTGCTAACCTAAATACTGCAATTTGTACCAAATGTACATATTACAATGCAGCTACAAAATGACAGCAGAAGAAGCAATAAGATGATGACCTAGGTTCTGCAGGGAAACTGCAAACCATGCGTTGCTGAACAAATCAAAGGCTTGATTTGCAGGTTGTTCTGTGTGGGCAATACCAGTGGCTCCAGTGAGGCCACTGCCACCATCAAACAACTTGCAGGATCAACACACACCAGAGGAAGAGCTGTATAACTAATAAAATGGAGGTGAAACTGAAACTGAGACAAATACCATGCCACCTGATACAGAAGAAAGCAATGTCAAAGGAAAACACTTCCTCCGTTATCTGAAATGATCACAGAGTGTTCCTGCAAAGACACTGAGGAAAACCAATACGGAACCACTGGAGAAAGCACTGCACAGAAAGTATCACACTGTGTACTAAATGAGAGAGGGGGAGTACTGCAAATAATAAAAAACACCAAACTAAAATGATGTCTTATGCTGAGCAGATTGCACCTCCTGCAGAAAGGCAGATGGATTTATTGTGTTTGTTGTACAAGTAGGGAATGATTGTAACAAAGTAATCCTAGTGTTTCTCCTTGCATTGGATATATCAAGGAAATATTTATCATCAATGTCAATCTGAACAGTAACTTTGCTTCTTGCTCCACTGCCAGGAAAAAGTCAGTCACAGAAATCCCAGACTAAGCACTATTACATCATTATTGTTCTCTTTTTCAATAGCATTTTCTCTCAGTTTTGGCATTTGTTGCTGTGCAAAGTTTTGTATAAAACCAAGACGTAGGAAGCAGAGTTCCAAAGGACAGCAAATGTGATTTTATCACTAATATGAACTTGGAAATACCATATTCATATGACACAAAATGCTGAACAGCATAAGCCCTCTCTATTGTGCCAAATATTTTAATGGAGAGACTTCATTGTAATAGCCTTTATGCAAGGTAGCATCTCTTAAAGCTTGTGTAACCATTGTATTGTGCTCTGGCCACTTTGACAGCAGTGTAGTTGTGTGCCCAGGCCAAATCTGGACCAGATTTGCCAGGCAAGACAGACATGTGTAGATGTTGTACTAAATACTGTGGGGCTGCAGCTTAAAAAAAAAAATAGAAACAAGAAAAAGAAAAAAAAAATAAAAAAGAAGAGTTTTCATTTCATCTTCTGCTCACTTTGCACCAGTATAAATGACTAGACAGCATGCAAAGCATAAAAGAGTCAAAATAAATGGTTAAATTATTGGACCAGTTCCATTAGTACAAACTCTGTAGACTTCAGGGGTCCTTAACTGACCTGTGCTGAGGGCAGAAGGCATAGTTTTTATTAGGTCTGCTAGTACTGTGTGCCATTTTTCAGGCCAAATGCCCTGTTACATGATGTTGGACACTTAACCTCTGCCAGAAAATCACACTGCTCTATTTTATCTCACGAGGCAAAAACACTTCAATATCTTTTGGCATTACTTGTTTGGGACAGAAGGTGAAAGGGCAAACCAGCAGTTAGTTTACTGTCTAAAACAATAAAGTCATCAGACAAGCTGAAATGGAAGAAATACATGGTTCCCTACTTGCTGACAAGATTTCACCATTACTTTTTTCACATTTTCTATGTAGTCTGAATTTCAAGGAAGGTTTGTACATTGCCAGAACAGACCTGTTTTAAAGCATTGTGTTGATGTCCACTACAAAAAAACCAAAAAAATCCCAAAACCCAACAAAACAAAAAACAGCTATCAAGAAAATGCCTCAAAAATAAAAGAAAAAAAAGAAAAAAAAATCCTCAAATCCCAAAATCCCACCCTGTTGCTATAGCTTTGAAAGCAGTCTCATGGCACTTTTTATCCCCCTGCAAACACCCTCTTAAATTACAGTTCAGACATCCAGTTTCATTCTCAGAAGTTAGAACTCTAACCATTACCTACATACAAAAAAGAATGTAATTGATCTTCTCCCTTTAAAACTCTGCCAAAAACTCAAGAGAATCTGGCTTTGTCCTGAACTTAATCCTACGTTCTCTTTGCCTCAGCATTCAGAGATAAGACACCTCTGGGATAGCAATGCCTACAAAAAAGAGTGTCCCTGCCAATGGCCAGCTGTTGACAATTCTCTCATTTTTCAAAGGGACAATTTTTTCAGAAAGCAGCCAAGTTCACATCTGCATTGCCCTCCACTGGTGTAGTTATTTATATCTTATTACATTGAAGACATCTTTCTCTCAAACCATGACAGCTTTTTTTTTTTTTAATTTGCATGGTGAAAATACAAAGATTTTATGCAATAAAAATTGAAGCCCTTAGAGCTTTCCAGTGCTTTTGGTGGAGTAGTTCACACAGTAATTCACACCCTCCTTTAAAATAGATTTTGGCTCCATTTGTGGCAGCTGGTTGCAGATGAGCAACATCTAAAAACCTGAAAATTCACAAAAGTCTGCCAGATTGAAGTAGCAAGATGATAGGATACCTTGTCATTGGTAGCTTGATAAAATGGTTATGAGTACACCATTCTTATTTAATATGTATCTGCCTTTACAGCTGCATAAATATAGTTTAATGCATACCCTGTGAATTCACAGCAAGGGGAGCCCAAGAAGATACTGCACTTGTCTGAAGGAAAGTAAACACTTGAAAACTAAAGAAAATAATTTAAGCTCAAGCTCTAACAGATATGCTCTTCCATATAAAAATAGGTTCTTAAATCTTGAACAGAATCTTCAGAAATAAGGTGCGACTGTAAATAGAAAAACAGTCTTTAGAAGTTGCATTTTCTTCTGCTTACAGACTATCCCCTCTTGCACTGGAAGGGGGTCCAGGTATGACAGGTGCAGCTGACAACTGAGGGAATGCTTTGTGTGACTCCATTACTCTGTTGAGCAGAATTTTTTGCCTTCAACCTGGATCCAGACAATTTTTCCAGGGCATGGTGCATGTAAACAAAGACTGCAATATTAAATTTCACAGCTCCTCAGTGGATTCCTGACACAGATGCTAACTAAAACCTTAGAACTGGGGCAAACCTGGTGCCCTGTGCTGTGACACATCCATGTAGAGAAACACATCCATGTAGAGAAACAACTGGGGAACTCCCTCCCAGAAATGAACATAAAGCTTCCAGCACACACTTTTCTCTCACCATATGTCATCCATACATCGAGAGAACTGCCACTGCCAACACAAGGAGATTAACCACACCAAATATTGGCTGGCAAAATCAAGGACTCAGAGGCAGTACTCAAGTCAGCAAGCAAGCAGGTTTGAATAGCAGGTAGAGGAATGTTGCAGATATTGCAGGCTGTTGCACCCCAAGGGAGACATCTGAGCAAGGGGCTGGCTCACAGCCCCCTGTGATACCAGGAGCAGCAGAAGTGGGGAGCTCCTGTCTGTCTGCCTGCCTGCCACAGAGCTAAGATACCACCACTCAGCTAATGAGCAATGCCTCATCTCCTGAAGGGACAAACCCCTTTTGCTCTTGCTGAGTTTCTGCTGAGCTCCTGCTGTCACACTTTTCCTCTAATTTAAAAAAGAAAACTACAGTTCTGACACCCCTTGTTTGAAAACTGCCAGCCCCTGTTCTAATCAGCCAAAACTCTAAATCGCAGCCACCTTGATTTCAGAAAAGTTTTAGTTGTAGGATAACTTTCTATCACCATTTTGTATTGATTTATTCATGTACTTGTAATGTACAGCCCTGCCTTGGACAATGATTCTCCTTTTCTTTCCCACAGGTTGGCAGACCACATGCAGTCTCTCACCCCTCATCATTTAATATTGGTCACAGCAGGACTTTAAGAAGGATATATTTTACTACACAGATGAGCAATCACTTTCAAACCCCTTTGCAGTATTTTCCTACCCACTGTGCTCAATTCACAATTTGATGCCATTCAAAAATAGCAGTCTCTTTTCTGTGTATGATACTGCAGCCTGTCTTAGGGTAAATGCTTAATCTGAAATCATCGCCATTTAATGGTCTATTCTTTTTCCTGTACTGCAATTTAAGAGAGTAATACAAAGAATATTTTGGGGAGCTTAGTATATGCCTAGATGATTATGTCCCTCACTTCTCATATCCTGGTCTTAAATATATTTTGGATTTTCACCCTGTCTGTCCTGTAGAAACTTGTGTGTAACATGAATCAACTACCTAAAGACTGATGATGTTCACTGCTTAAAGGGGCTGTATGTTCTGCTGGCCAAGGTCTGTTTTTTTCCACTGTGTTTAAAAATATTACCTGCCTTGCACTGTAAAGTAAATGAAACAAACAGAAATAATGACTATGTGGTGATTGCTGATAAGGGTGATAGGGTTAGTTCCATCTTTGTCTCTGACCTTTTACTTGGCTTTGAGAGTTTCACTTATCTTGCATGAATCTGACCCACTTGTAAAATAGCTATAATACTCCTCACTGATGTCACAGGGTACAGTTAAATTTGGGCCCTGACTATAACTGCCCTTTCAACATCTGTGTGCCATTCAGGGTATAAAAAAAGAATTTTGTCCTATGTGCCTTATTTTGACCACCAAAAATTAATTGTCTGGGTAAGCATCAGGGAAAACTCTTTCCTTGGTGTACCATTGAGCAATAGATTGCCTCAAAGAGCTTGGGAGAAAGTAGAATCATATGACATTGTTGGCCTAAAAAGGATCACAAGGCTTAGGAAGAAACCATATTTCCTTTGAGTCTCTCTCAGGCTGTCTCTCCATGTCTAGGACAGTCTGGCCTTTAATTGAGTGGTTAGGACAAGTTAAAATCCTCAACCAACAGACTCTAGACAAGAGCAAAGTATTATTCATTTTAAGAGGAATGTATTTAAGATAATTTAAGTCATGTTTCAGATCATATGAGAAGTCAAGCCCATTTTTATCAAGGAATTAATATCTGTCAGTTTATCTGATTAACAGAAGGTTGGTTTCAAGAACTATCCCCTGCTCCTTCCTGAATTTTATCTAGGTCATCTTTATACGTGCAAATATTCCACTTAATTTAATGCAGTTACTATTATGCAGCTTTAGGACCCCTTTCTGCAGCTGAACAATAAGGATATTTAGCTCTATGCTTTATGTATTTTTCTGTCAGCATTCTAATGTTTTCCTGCTATCATGAAAAATCAAGGATTCTGTGTCCTGGAGCAGAACCACATAGGGAATATAGCTATGGTGATACAGCACATCTGGTTAGAGAGAAACATTTGTTCTTGATCCTTCAAAAAGAAAAAAATGTATTTGGTAGAGAGCATGTTAATTTGCTTGGTTCACTTCCTATAGATAAATGTCTTCAGAGTAAATACTATTTCAGGGTAAATTGACCTATGTGACTATTTTTGTAAAGACTACTTAATAAAAGGTAACTTCCACAGGTAAAGTATAAATCCATTACTATATAGTATTTGCATTCACTGCATGCAATGCTGCCCTTTTTTTGGGGGGGGGGCGGTGTCTTTTACTAGTTAACTAACATTAATTACTAAGATGTTAACTTCAGGGTTATAAAAAACTAAAAAAACATTTTAGCAAATGTGGATGGTGCTAATAACTGTAACCACTTCCTCCGTGTTATCTTTAGGGACAGTGTGAGGTCAAGTGGTTTACACAAATATTGCTTGTAAGTCAAGGAGGAAAAGAAATTAAAAGTATAGCTTCTTGCAGAAGTATTCTGCTTTTGATACTTTGTGTCAGAGTCTATTTACTTTCTTTTCCCTGTGACAAATTCAGAGAAATTCTGTTGGATCCAGTCAAACTGTTCTTAGGATCCTGCACCATCTGAGCAAGAGCAGGATTTGCCCACTCTGCAAGAGATGTGCATGCAGCTGCCTTCCAACCAATCACAGGTGGGATTTACCTTGCACCTTTCACATTTCCTGTTAAAATTGCACAGCAGAGCCTCAGGAAACGTGAACCAAGTAGCTAAACTGTGGTGTGGGCTGGGGAGATGAGCTGAGAAGGAAGTACGGGGGTGGACAGCAGGGTGGTGGGAGGCAAACGCTGCAGACACCTTCCATGGCTCCTTCGCCCTCAGGCCGGTGTCACTCTGTGTGTTGTGGCCACCCAGCCCTGCCCTGTGCTGCACATGGCTCCACAGACTTTGTGGAGAGACTTTGCTCCTTCAAGTCAAGCCCAAAACATTTTGTGGAGAAGGAAAAGTGAGACTAGAAGACGGGAAGCAAATGCTGGCTTCCACGGGATTATTGTCCAGCAGCCTTTGCCAATGGAATCTGGGGGATATTTTCTTCTGCTGGGGAAAGAACTTCACATTCTTATAGAAATTTTATATTACTACTGCAATGTCAGTTGGGACAAATATTGATCCTCTTTAGGATTTCCCTAAAATCTTGTTCCAGAACACATGTTTGTATTACTTTTCCTGCCTTTTGTATCCTGTTAGTGATCTGCCTGAGGAGGCTACTTGCAATGCATTTTGAAAGAGGAAAGAAAATGAAAATTGAAAAGAAACCCTGGCAAAGAAAAACCTGTGTGGGAACTATTAAATTTTGGGTTTGTGTATTACATTTTTGGAAGGAAGTTCTCCTTTAGGTAGAAATAATCATTCCAGAGGGAAATATTTCCCAAACATTTATTGGATGTAAGAAACAATGGGTGTAGATTAAGCAGAGTCCTTCAATTAGAGTTGTTTCACCTCTGCCATGCTCAGAGGACATGCAGCATGAGGTCCAACTTGCCTGCAAAGGACAGGGGGAACAAATATCTCTTGTGGCCAGAACAAAATTAACCTGCGTGTGAAACTGGCAAGAGAAAAAACATATATACTGGATAATGCTTGCACCACAACACTACTTCCACACTACCCGTTCATTTTCCTCTCCTTAATGAGGGCAGGGGTTAAAACATGGGGAATGAACCAGCATTTCACAATTTAAGGGTGAAAATAGGATGACAGTGTACAAGGAAAAACCTGTGATATTGCTACCAGTAATGAGTCTCCAAGAGCCTGAGTCTATTGAGTGCTTGCATTGGCACTCTACTTTCTGAGGAAACTAAATGCCATCACTCTTGATTATACCTGTAGAAATGGATTTCTTTAAATGCTTATTTTCATATTAAATCTTAGAAACTGATGAGTGCTGAAGTACAAAACAACAGATTTCATGAAGGAAGGTAGAAGTACATCAGGGTTTCTTGCCTTTCACTCTTCAGATGTTTACTTTTCTTGTACAGTTAAACTTTTATCTGTGTAATTGACAATAAGATAATCATATAAAAATTTGGAAAAGTGATATGACTGCAGCAATAAGCCAGGCAAAATCTGAGCAAGGACTCAGAAGCACAATATGATCTAGTGCTCTTCAAGGTGTTGCAGTCCTTCATTTAGCATTGACTTTTATTACCCTGGCAGCTATTGGCAACAGCAACTGTGCTTTCTGGCCAGATGCATTATGGCGCATGATATTTTCCTTGTGACACAACTTGTTATAAGCAAAGGAGATGGAAGATTAAAACAACAACCTCAGTCGTTTCGAGGAATTGCTCGCTCAGACTAGAGGCTGATAGTTACTGTGCTGTTACACTTCCTATAAAATGTAACAGGATGCTTTAAATCTCAGAGTACAATTTCTGTAAATACGTTTGTTTGGAAAAAAACAGGGCAAAAAGCTAGCATAACATGAAATACTATCAAAATGGGAGAGAGCTGATTTAGATACCAAGTTTATCCATTTCAGCATAGATGTAATCTACTCTCATCAGCATCGAATTTATTCCCCTTACTTTAGGTTTTCCAGAAGACATGGTCTATAGAAAAGTAGTGAACCAGTCTGCTGTTTGAAAATGGTACTTGCATAAATCCACATGCCACTACAGTGATGTTGAAAGAGGTGACAGTGGTATAATAAAAAGGCTAAAATGTCAGGAAATTAATCAAAGTGCTTTTTTAAAATTAAACATGTAATTGCTTATTGGGTATACAGAATCAAGCATATTTCTCAGCTGACATTTTGTTTAAGCCCTTTTCCAGTCTGTGAGATCAGGTAGTATGCATACGAAAAGTATTTGTTTCATTCTGTTATGCACTACATACAGACAATTGAATCTCTATATCCATTTCAATAAAACAAGAAGATCCCTGAAGTTTCTTTATTTACTGACCAAGAAAAACTGTTAAGGACAAAAGAAAAACAAACCATTCCCAAAAAAAGTAGTAGCCTGAAATCTCTTATGTGCAAGACTACAAGACTATCTCTTACAAAGCAAGACTAGCTTGTAAAGAAAGACAGTTTTAATTTTATTTTTTTGAAATTATGATGGTGTACTTAGGGAAAAATACTAGTTCTCTTGCACCTGGTGGCTAGGCTGAAATGCATATTTTAATTCTGTCTGTAGATGTTTAGAAGTACTGGCAGGGATTCAAATCACCCATAACTAAGCAGAAATGCTACCGTGGATGAAGGCCTAATTTCGGCCCATATAAAATGATGGCATACTGGATATAGGAAATATCTGTAATTCCTTTCAAAAACTTGAAATAACAAGAAAGCCTGCCTTGGTTTCCCTGCATCACTGTGTAATAGGTTTTATCATAACGTTCAGCCTGAGCATATTCTTTGCTTCACATTCAAGCATACAGAATTTATAATTTTAAGATGAAATGCAACGATTATATGTGCCACTTCAATGGTCCTTATTTACTCCTCATTGGATTTTCAAACATATCCAAAAGGAAGCTCAGAGAGGTACGAGCTGAGGGAGAAAGCAACTCATCTTCTGTTCCCCATGAAGGAGGAACAGAGCAGCTCGTTCAGCTTCAGTGTGAGCTGTAATGTGGTGCAGGGTGTCCCTCCCTTCCACACGCCTTCCCAGGCAGTAGTTGCCATAAACAACATTGCAATATTGTCACGTTGCAAGCACACTAATCGTGGTTCACATTTGGGTGATGGCATAAACAGCATATATGTCTGTTATGGCCACAATAACAGTTTCTGCACAGGAGCCAAGACAAGGAAGAAAATAAGGCTTTTATACAGATATCATTCCACTTAACAGACGAAGCTCCAGCTCTGAGAAGCTGTTTTTCCCTTTGCAACAACATAATCAAACCCTTGCTGCCTCTGGTTTAGGTTTCCACAGCACTGTTTCTTCTTCTTCTCTAAGTCAATTATTTAATTGATTTATCAAGCTTTTTGATATAACTGTAATTTATTAGAATAGTGAAGAGATATGTGAGCTGACAAAACAATTAAAAAGAGGTAAGGTGAGTGGAAGTGTGTAAAAAAAAATCATTTTACGGAAAAGATCCACGGAATAATAAACTATTAAAAATTTGGTCTGGTATTATTTTTGTACATACACTACAGTTTCATAGAGAATTGTAATGTATAATATAAGTAAAAGTCATACAAAATAAGTTTTTAGTGGGAATAAATGTTTTGTTAGAGCAAGTTCAAGCATGTTGTATTTTATTTCTCTAGAAACAGAGAACTGAAAAAAAAATACAACTAACCATCTTTAAGTATACACCTGTTAAAGGTGCTAAGCAGACCATTTTGGTTGAGTATTTTCACTTTAACAGTGTAAACTTTAGTGTATTTTTTTTAATTTGAGATGCCATTATATATTACAAATATAAAACCCACAGACACATGTGGTGGCATATGTGGCAAAAGTCACAGTCCCACAGGCTCAGGACTGGTGGCCTCAGCCCGAGGTTGGCACTGTCTGAGCCACACTCCCTTGTCAGGGTGAGCTTTCTGGCTCACCCCCAACTTCCCTTGCAACGTTGTTTACATATTTCAGTTTATTGGTTAATTAAGGCATTACTTCATGTTCTGTGTAAGGTTATGTTCTGGAAGCTTCATGGCTGTTCAGTTCCCCATTGGTTCCATGTAAATCCTTGTACTCCAACTGGTTACTCTCCCCTGCTCGTATCCCAATAAATCCCCTGCTGTCCCCCTGCCCGTTGCCTGGTCCCTGAAGCCTTCAGCTCTTCCTGATCCTCACGCCGCCTCTCCCAGACCCCGGACCCTCTCCTGCCTTCCCTGCTGCCTCTCCCCGGGAAATAAAAGAGCTGGAAATCACACCAGGGCCCTTCTCTCTGGCCTTTATCCTCACTTGTGCCCGCAACATCAGCCCAGGGCTCTCTCACCCAGAGGAGCCAGCACTAACAGAGCTGCTGGAGGACGCCCTGCGTTTGGGGAAGCTGCGAGCTGCAGCCCCCGGGAAACCAGGGTCACTCCCAGACTATCGCTGAGTGGTCTCCAGCAGCCACCCAGACCTAGCGATGGACATACAACTATGTGCCGTCGTGTAGTCAAGGAGAAATGCAAGCCAGCAGAGTGAGCCTTCCTCTAATTTGTCAAAATAGAAAATACCACTTCTGCCTGTGTTGACACAAAACCAGATTTTAAGAAGAGACAACAGTCAGTGAGGTGGTGGTAAAATGAACTGTTGGGTTAAGCGAAGAGTGAACCTGTCCAAGCTGTGGGCTGCCAGCTTTCCCAGGAGGATGCTGCAGGAGATGGTGACAAAGGCTTTGCTGAAGTCCAAGTAGACAACAGCCACAGCCTTCCCCGCATCCACCAGGCAGGCCACCTGGTCATAAAAGGAGATCAGGTTGGTCAGGCAGGAGCTGCCCCTCCTAAACCCATGCTGGCTGGGTCTGATCTCTTGGCCATCCGGTAGGTGCTCTGTGATGGCACTCAAGATGACTTTTTCCATAACCTTGCTGGGCACCGAGGTCAGGCTGACAGGCCTGGAGATACCCAGATCCTCCTTCCGGCCCTTCTTATGGATGGGTGGCACACTGGCCAGCTTCCAGTCATCTGGGACCTCCCCAGTGAGCCAGGACTGAGGGCAAATGGTGGAGAGTGGTTCTGCAAGCTCCTCTGCCAGCTCCCTCATCACCCTAGGATGGATCCCATCTGGTCCCATAGATTTGTGAGCATCTAAGTGGTTCAGTGGGTCTCTGACTGCTTCCTTCTGGATAAAAGGGGGGGCTATTCTGCTCCCTGACCCCTCTACCAGCCCAGGAGGACAGTTGTCCTGAGGACAACCTGTCTTATTGTTGAAAACTGAGGCAAAGAAGGTGTTAAATACATCCACCTCTCCCTCATCTTTAGTTACTAAATTCCCTCCTGCATCCAATAAAGAACAGAGGTTTTCCTTGCCCTTCCTTTTGTCATTTATAAAATCATTTTTTATTATCCTTCACAGAAATGGCCAGATTGAGTCTTAATTGGGCTTTTACCTCTCTAATTTTTTTCCTACATGACCTAGCAACTCCATTAAACATTTCCTGAGTCACCTGGCCCTCTTTCCAAAGCTGATGCACCCTCTTTTTTTCCCTTAGTTCCTTCAAAAGCTCCTTGCCCATTCAGGCTGTTCATTCTCCTCAGTGCCTCATCTTTTGGCACATAGGGACAGTCTTTTCCTGTGCCTTCAAGATTTCTTTTATGAAGCATGTCCATCCTTCCTGTACCCTTTTGTTTTTAAGGGCTGTTTCCCAGGGTACTCTCTGAATAATGATAGGTAGGTGCAAATGGATAGAGAGTTTTAGTAATGTGTTACTAAAAAACCCAATTAAGATCAAAATACCTTCCACAAAGTTAACATGAAAAGTGATGTGTTGAGTTAAATTACACTAAGGGATAAATGGCAAATGCCTGCTTATCTCTGTAAGTGGGACTTTCATGAATAATCCAACATGCTTGCTAATGATAATGAAAGTGCCTGTGTCTCATATATTAGAATTACTTCCCCCTTAGCCTCTGCATGCTAAAAGCTTTGCCCCTTTTTGCACACCAGGCCATGATGAAGAGCACCTAAGCCAAGGTTTGATTTTTATGTCAACAGTCCACTCCAGTTAGAGGTGAGTTCTTTTCATTTGTTTTCCCACAAGCCCACAAAATATGGAACTGCACACTCATGTCATAGTAAAAAATGTATTTTATATTTCTCAGCTAATGCTTATCTTTTAGCAACACATATCTAAAAGTTAAAACCACTCAAAAAATCTGTAAAAAACAACTCTATTGGTTACCTCTTTGACACTGGCCTGGTGGAGACATTAAAGGAGAGGCCTGGCTTCAAATTCAAAATTCAGCTGATATATGTAGTATCCCATTAATTTTAAGGTTTGCATCAGGAAGGGTGAGGTCAAGTACAGAGCTGGTGAAAAATAATCAACTCTTTTTATAGAAAAAATATAGTGACAGGAATAACTCTGCTGAATTACAAAAGAGAAAGCAGTATGGAGATGGGAACAGACTATAGGTTAGTCACTTTATTAGGGCTTCTAGAATTTTTAGCTTACCCAAGAGACATTTTAGTTACAGGCTAATGAACTGGAAAAGATATTTGAAGAAAAAGGATATCCTAGTTGATATAGTTCACAAAGCATTAGTTAAGCTTCATGAGTCTGATGGACAACAAATTATTGTTGAAACAGCTCAAATCTAAAGAATATTCTTCTGTGTCATTTGTTTCAACTTGCTCTTCTTTGTCACCTAAAATCAAGAAAGTAGCTCTGCAGCATGCCTTTATGGGCCACATCAGTGATAAGTTTACTCTCCTACTATCTCCCTCCTACTTCTTTGTTGTGAAAATGAGCAGGGACTACCTCTCCCAAACAATAGCAGATTTAAGCTGGAATAGCCTGCTGTTCACTAATTTAAGACCATTTCATGTGGCTCTGGCAGCATAGAAGAGCCTCAAAAGGATGTAAAAGGGTAACATACACTACTTTAGTTCTCTTTTTATATTGCTGGTGATGTATGTTCAGAGTAACCATCAATCCAGATGGAAACGTTAACAGTTACAATTTTATTGCATGCCAAGAGGTAGAAAGATTTACTAATTGCAGCATGGTGTCTACAACATTCCCTGAGCTGGAAGACAGGGAACCTCCACACATAACGTGGCCTGCAGCTAGAAATTGCTTTGCCCTGTTTTGAACAATTACCGAATCTTAGAATGATTTGAGTTGGAAGGGACCTTAAAGATCAATCTAGTTCCAAACCCCTGCCATGGGCAGGGACAACTTTCACTAGACCAGGTTGCTCAAAGCTCAATCCAACCGGGCCTTGAACACGGGGATGGAGCATCCACAGCTTCTCTGGACAACCACCGCCAGTGACTAAATACCCTCTGAGTAAAACATTTCTCCCTAAATTGCTCCTCTTTTGCTTTAAAATCACTCGCTCCTGTCCTGTCCCTAGCTGCCAATGTATAAAGTAATTCTCCCTCTATTTCATAAGCCCCTTTAAGTACTGAAATAGAGTTACAGAAGAACATAAGCAAACCACACAGGATTGAACAGAAGATCCACATAACCTAGTATTCCATTTCCACCAGTGCTCCAGCACAGATGCCTGATGAACATACATGATCATCCTCTGAGTCTGTCCTACCATTCAACATTTGGCAGCTCAGAGAATTCCTGAAAGAGAGTTACTGGGCATTGAGCAGTCCTTCACAGTTTTCCCTTACATAAGTTCACGTGATCTTCACCCAAATGCTGTGAACCATCAGCATCCACAACAACCTGCAGCAAGGAGTTCCTCAGGTCTGTTGCCATCTTCTTTATTTTGAATGTAGATTCTCTTAGCTCTATTTCATGTCTTTTTGTTCTTGTAGTGGATGAAGCTGTAAACGATCAATCATTATGCACTCTGTCATGTCACTCATTGGTCTAACATCCCTCAGGCATTTCCTTTTTCAGTCTGAAGGATTCCCATCTGTTTAATTCTGCCTTCAACTGAAGTTGTCCCAATAACATTGACAAGCCTGTTGCTATTTTCTGAACCTTTCTAGTTCTTCTAGGTCCTTTAAAATGCAAGGACCAGAACAGCATGCAGTATTCAGAGATGGGAAATTGTTCTCTATTTTGTTCTCTGTTCTTTTCCTCACAATTTTTAATGCTTTGTACAGCTACTAGTGGATTTATTCAATCTGAATGAAAAACCGTCTCAGTTTAAGATTTAATTCTGGATTAACTTTTTTTGACTGCAGTTGAGCACTGACCAGAAATTTTCATAAAACTCTCTGTATTACAAACTTGAAATCTTATTCTCTAGTATTTCTAGTAAATGCAGAGTTGGTATAAATTTAGGGGTATTTTTTTCTTTCATTATTAAGACCATGATATCTTCTGTCAATGTTTCTTAACTGGACTTTTTTCTCATATCACACAGTGTTATCTGCAAAGTTTTTCATATCACTGCTCATCACCTTTCCTGCATTGTTATGGATACAGTGTATAGCCACAGATCCTAGCATTGATCCTGCAGAACTCTCCACTGTCTTTCTCCACTGCCAAATTATTCATTTATTCCCATCACAGAATGGGTCAGGTTGGAAGGAACCACAGGGGGTCATCTGGTCCAACCTCCCTGCTCAACCAGGGTTGCTCCAGAGCACATGGCACAGGATTACGTGCAGACATTTCTGGAATATCTCCAGTGAGGAACACTCCACAGCCTCACTGGAAAATCTGCTCCAGTGCTTGGTCACTGCACAGTAAAGAAGTTCTTCCTTATGCACAGGTGGAATTTCGTGTTCCTCAGTTTCTGCCCGTTGCCTCTTATTCTTTTGCTGGCCACCACTGAGGACAGCCTGGCTCCATCCCCTTGACACCCTCCCTGCAGATACTCATCTCTTCTGAAACAATAATTTAATAATTTTTTTATCTATGCATATATCTTTCTCCTCATGCCATTGTTGGAAGGTTTGTTAAGACACATTATACCTAACCCAAAATCCTCTGGAAATCCAGGTGGACTACATCAACTCAATCACCTTAAATGGAATGTTCAGACAACTCTAAGAGGCTTGTGAGACATGGTTTCTCCTTACAAGAGGGATTTCACTCCTCACCAGTGTACCATATTTCCCCAGCATTTCTCTTATAATTCCTCACTAGTCACCAGTTCCTCAAATCTAATCTGGAAGGCTTTAACTTTTCCCATTATGAATACAATGGAATGGCTATATTTTAATTATTGCTCTTTTATTGCCTATTTCTTCTGTAAGTCTCATCTGCTGTAATGGTAAGTTATTCAGACATGCCTACAGGATTAGAGCACTTTGAACATCCTGTCACAACAGTTGTCTATTGATCACATTGAACTGAGTTCAGCAACATTGAAGTAAAGGTGGTCTTAGAGCCACATGAGTTGGTATAACAAGGACCAAATTAAGTCTTGCCTCATTATCACAGAGGCTGAGTGCTCTTTGTATGTTTTTCCCACATTATAATTTTTACTGCTTTGTACAACTACTAATAGACTCATTCAATCTGAATGAAAAACAGCCTCAGATTAAGAGGTGCTTGATTTACATGCTCCTGATGCCTTGTCTCCTGTAGTTCTGATACATAATCTCATTCATTTGAATCTGATCCCACTACATATATGCTTGTTCCACCCTTCTCTGCTCCTTCACTTAAACCAGCATGTGCTGCAAGCCTACTCTCTGTTCTGATCTCTACATTCTCCTGACTCCAGTGTGTCTGGTTTGTATTACAACCTGTGCCTGCACAGATCCAACCTTTGCAAATTCCCACACCAAACAGAACCTGGAAATGGCTACTCACATTTTTCACTAGGTTTATTTCCTTCCTTTTTAATTTCTCAGTGACAGATATCTCCATAATTAAGAAAACAGCTTTCTCTCAGAAAGAGGTAAACGGTATTCCTTTGAACTGCAATGACAGAAATCTAAGGATTTACAAGAATCTGTTCATGCCCCTCAAACAAAGGAGTAACAGCATACAGACAAGGAAAGCTACTGCTCTATACACCACCTCAAGGCAAGCTATTCCTACCATTTTCTTGCTATCTTCTCTTTAATCAGTAGTAGGCTTTGTGAAAGTTCAGGAATGCCTTTGGGAAAAGGAACCTGCTTACAAACAGAGAAGACCAGAAAAGCTACTAAGATTGAAAGCCCTTTATCCTTGCTGTGGTACTCCTTCGAGCCTAAAACACCCTTTCTTAGAGGGTTCCAAGGCCATTTGTGGAACCAGGCACTTGGACAAGGATCCCCAGAGTGATGGGAAGTGTCTAACACTGCTTTTGAGTGAAAACACAACTTCAGTCATTTGCTTTTTAGGTTAATGGTGTAAACTCTTTTCTTGCATGTTCCAATTTGAAAAACAAAAAAACTATGCAAAGGAGCAGTCTAGAGATTTCCTTCCTGTAAGAGGTTTTTTTTTTTTTTTTTTTTGTGTTCTGTCATGGAAAGGAGTGATTTGGTCCAAGGACAGCAGAAGAGGGAAGGACTTCAAAAAACTCCTGTCAGTGGCCCAGCTCAGTCCCACTTTGCCTAGAGGGAAGTCAGCAAGCCCTGTCTCTCAAATTGCACTGAGGGACAGCTCTCCTCTTTTCTTGTTATCATATCCTGATTAGAATTCAGTGTAAAGATTAGTGATAGCAGCATGGATGGACATTTTTAGGCCACAAATATGCTCTTACATAATCAGATTATTTAATCTTTTTATAAAGATGCATTTCTTCATCATAAGAAGATACAGGGTTTGTTTGCTACAAGAAGTAATTGTTATAATTAATCAACAGAAATCTGGCTTTTTTATTCAGAGTCAAGGTTTCTATGACTCCTGAGCCAGTGACACCCAGTAATTACATCTGTAGCTTTTGGCTCCTGTTGATACAGAGCTGCTGTATTAGAAGGATTACTTTTATATATTGCTGAGCCAAAGAAGATTTTTATGAATACTGAACTTCTGAGAGGCTTTTTGAATTAATAACAGTGGAATTAATGCTTTGAAGGCATTTTTATTAAAATAGTGCTCTCGATGGACATTATGTAGCAGGGCTGGTTGAATAGTGGGATGTATGTTGGAGAGGAAAACCATAGGTTTTTTACATTTGTTTTAATTACAAGTCCAGAAAAAATGTCCAAAACTCCCAGTTTTTTATGAACCAACATATTGTAAAATACTTGGGGGTGATATGGCTCCAATTTCTTTCCACGGATGCAAAAGAGGCACCTCCCTGCAGAAGACAGAGCCAGCCCCAGCCCAAGCAGTTTAGATGCTCTCAGTCTCCATGCACAGAAAACTAAGCAAAGGCAACAGATATAAAGGCAGGAGTCTGCAGCAGAGCAAAACATGCACCTGGGATTGATCTCAGGTCAGTACTTTGATCAAAGGACTATTCACCCACCTTAGGTTTGCTTTCAAGTCATGCGGTTTGGAGTTTCTGTTGAACTTCAGTTTTGGACAAAGGTCCCATAATATTAATTTCTATCTATCAGAAACTTATTTCCCTAGAGTTTCTTCTGCTTTATTTTTCCTAGATCACTGGAAACTGCTATTCACCTTCTGAGGTGAATTCTGAAGAATTATGAAATTGTCCAGGTTGCTTCAACTGTTTGAGTCTTCCCACATAGGAGACAATCAGGGAACTTCAAATGGGGATCTAAACCACAGGGGATCAGATGCCTTGAGATATTGTTATGGACACATCAGACATTTTCAATGTATAGAAAGTTTTAACAATGGAACATACTATGCAATAAACATCTTGTTCATTTTTCCTGAAAAGTTCAGCTTTCATATGCAGAGTCCAAGTGCTCAACAACTGGTTTAATCAGGTGCAAAAATCCTTCTCTAGGTCAATATTCCTGATAATGGTGAATTCACAGATGCTTCTCCATCTATAAATATTACTACTGTTCAATTCTTTTTTGAGATTTTTTTGATCCTATTTGTTACAGAGAGTGTGCATTCTTGGGCAAAAGAGATTTCCCTAAGGGCAGGATAACAGTTAAATGAAATGTAAATTCGGGGATGGCATTAAGATATCATAGAGCACAATACTATAAATATTTTAAGTCCCTCTACATTCTGAGTTATGATGTAGATGTGAGTGAAACTGACCCAAATTTACACTGTTCTAGTGCAGAATTATGTGATGCAAGTGCTTTAAAAATATCATAGAGTTCCAATACATGCATAATACCCAGAGGAAGAACATTATTTTTGGATAGCATTTCCAAACCAAATGGCAGTTGTGTACATTTCCTCTGAATCCTCCAAGTCCAGAAATAAGGAAGTTGTAGCCACTTATTAGCCATATCTTTTACCTCACGTAAGAGATAATATTAGTACTTTTGTCTGAAAATAACGGGGAAATAATGTGATTATTGCAACCAGAGCTAGCCAGGGAGCCCTTGAAATCTAATAGAAAAAATATTAGTAAGGCTATCCAAGTAAGAGAAATGTGTCTAAAAGTTCACTTTCTTGGTTGGTTGCACATTTAAATACACAGACAATGTACCCAAGATCTGTTGGACTTAGAGCCTATGTGTTCATTCGTGCCTAACAAGGACAATCAGCAAAACATGCCTTCTACAGTCATTGAGGAGAGTACAGGGGATGCTAACTTCTGCTCCTCCATCTCACAGCTGTTCTTCTTATCTGTGCTTCTGCTCAGAAAAAAACACCAGAATATAACCTTCTGTCATAAGAAACAACTCTGTGCACCATATATTGCACAACAAATGTTCAAATATCCATGACATTGACATGTATTATTTAGTGGGTTTTTTCCTGATTAAATTTTCATCTCTAAGACCTTGATTTCATTTTGTTGGATTAATGTTTTTCAAAACCTGCAGTTGTTTTACAAAAGCTACAGATCAGTTGACCTTTTCAAAATCCAGAACATATATAATCTGAAACAGTCCACTTTTCATGGAAAGGCATTTTTACCACTATTTAACCTCTTGTCCTGATTTACATAAAAGGTTTATATGACACCATCTAATTTCATGGCAATTTGTTTTTTCTTCTATATAGGAGTGAAGTAGCAATCTGTTTATTTTATTTTTTCTTTAAATTGATTAACAAATCTGTGCTTTTGTAGCAAGAAGTGAATATCTGGCTGATTGAAAAGGCTCAAAATGATTCCTTAGGAAATTCTGTAAAATTTTTTTTAAAAAGAGATGTCCTGTTTCTACAAAATGGTTCCTCCAGATTAAAGTAGTATTGCTGAAGTGGTTTTGGACATTGATTTACAAGAGTACTGCATATTGTTTGAAGGAGGGTGGTTTAGAGGGCAGTACTCAGAGCAAAACTGCTACAGCTTTTATAGAGTCAATAACACGTTGCAAAAAGCCCTGTGCTATGGGACAGCTGGAGTTCCGTAGTGGGAAACCCAATGACCTTCAATCTTGTGCCTTAATGTACCTGGTATCTGAACTTCTGTCTCCAGACAACAATTATGGAGGTGGTTTAAGCCAACACTCATTTCCTTGCAGTTGACTGGTGATGAGCATGTAGGGACAGCAGCTGCCACTGCTGAGACACAGGAAACCAATCACTCCAAATCGTCTGTCCCCAGCCCAGGGAGTCGCGCCTGCAGAGGAAGGATGTCACAGAGGTGACGTTTGGCACAGGATTCTTCCCCTACTCCTTCCAACACAATCTCCCACTTCCCTTGGAATCCCCACACCTCATTATGCCCAGAAACAGTAAATCTAAATCTGTTCATTGTACAAGTAGGTCTTAAACCGGTTCATTCCTCCTGCTCACAGAGACCTGCACTAAGGAGGGAACATGGTGGACCTGCAGTACCAACACCTCTGCCCTGTCCACCCCTGCCTTCCTCTTGGCTTCTGCACACAGCAGCCTTGACTACCACTTGGGTACACTCCAGTGTCCTCATCACATTAACAGAATATAAATTACTACAGAAAGGAATTTAGGTCACAGAAAGGATTTCCACCAGCCCCTGGAAGGGAAGAGAGAGAGGAGAAATTTTTCTTGCTCTGTGTTATGCCTTCACACAGAACCTCAGGAAGAGATCAGCCAGGGAGAAGCAAGCCCAGGGCCTTTGTCTCTAACTTCCCATCTCTTTCTCCATGCTTCTGTTTAGGAAATTGCAATGATTGTAATAAAACAAATGCAAATAAATAATAGATGGAAGAATACATCTTGGGATAAATAAATCATGGGAGTCATGCTGACTTTCAAGAGTAAGAGTCATTGCAGCTCATGCTTGAGAGGGGCTGTCATGGTGGGTTTCTCCTGGATCTGCCAGCACCCACACTGTGGTACTGCAGGGAGTGGCCTCTATGGGCAGGGACGGGACAGGGGCAGGGATTTACTGCTGGAATACTCCGCAGACAGGGCAGTGTGACAGGCAGCACCATCCAGCTAGAGCCCCTGTGGGAGTGAGGACTGCAGACTGGAAGAAAATACACATTTGAAAGGAAAAGAGCCTCACAGTAGTCCAGATTAGTCCAAAGTACCCTACACTTGCTGCTGGCATGCAGAGAGGCCTGAGCAAGGCATTTGAAATCAGTGACTTCCCAGCCTCCCCAGCAGCCCTTCTCCCAACCATTTGCCCAGTCTCACAAATGGATCACTTCACTTTCCCTTTTTGCCTGTGGGGTTTTCCACCTCTTTCCTTGTAGCTGAAGGAGAAAAATATAGATTCTCTGCTAGTATAACCTGTCCACGGATTTCAGTTTTTCCCAGCAGAGGAGCAGATGTTGACACAGAAATGCTGAATAATAGGATCAGATTTATTCCCCATTCAGAGATTGTAGAAACTGTTGGAGGGTCTCTGACAAGGGAATTGAATGAAGCCCAAGCCTCAAAATACTCTGGATCATCTTTTTTTTTTTTTTGCTTTAAAAGAGGAATGAGTCTGAAGCAGTTCCTGATTGCTCTTTGTTGGGCTCTGGCACCATTAAGCCCTAAATCCCTTGCTGCATCCAGGGTTCTGGGATATTAAATTTAAGCACCTGAGACAAAGGGAAGAACTCTTATAACTGTTATACTTTAGCTGATGCCTTTTTAGCCACCTAAAATCAGAAGCCAAACAAGATTAAAGTGATAAAAGCGGTTACCATGTAATGGTACATTTATGGCCAAAATGCACACGAAATGCATACCCAAAATGCACACGTGATACAGAACTTCCACACTTTTATAAGTTTAGCAAATTTGCATAATTGACCCCAATTTCACAATTAGAAGTTCAGTTAAAGAAGTAATTGTCCCCTCTTGGTTCAGCCTCTTGCTGAAGCCCCCCTTATCTTCTAGCCCTACTTCGCTTCCATTTTTATGAGACATGAGACAGTGAGAAGTCCTTGGTTCTCAAAGAGGCAAGATTAGAACAGGATGTCAGGAATGTGTTTTGTCTTTCTGTTTAACAGGATAGGAAAGATACTAGAGGTAGCTACAAGTCTATGTAGTTATACAACAATAGGCCACAGAGCAAGGAAGGTATGAAAAATATAAAAGCAAAAATCTCTTTGGCATCATAGCTATATCTCTAACTTAGATGCACCTGAGTGACAGGGATTGTCTCACCTTAAATCCTACTTCATCTCCTCCCTCCATGTCTTTAATAGTAAATGACAAAGTATTAACTGAGAATTAATAGAACAGACACTGATCAGAACTACCACAGTCTCAGTACATTGACCGTGGCCCTATGATGTCCATGCATGCCACAACTTTTAGTTTAATGCCATTATTATGTCATCAAATTCAAAACAGAAAAGCGAATCTTATTTTTTCCACTCCTTAACACATCTCTCTGTTCTCTGTAGCATCTTATGAGCTTTGACATTCAACTCAAAGATATTTACCTGCTTGTAAACTCTCCAGTGAAGTAAGGAAGTAATTGTGTTTTGAGAAACCTGAAGGACTTGGGATGCTCCATGCGTCCCAAGGAACTAGCTTAGTTTCTTCTGGTAGCTTCACTGACAAAGAGATGCTAAATTTCAAGAAGGCAAAAAGTGTTTCAAATGTGCAGGTCTTTTTGGCAACAAAAAAAGGATTCATCACCACATTACTATTTTAGCCTTAAGTCTTCAAAAATCATGTCTTTAGTGTTATAAAATCCCTCAAATAAACAACCTTTAACAGTACTGTCTTTAAGGTTTAAAATTCTCCCAATGCAGATTCACAGTGGGTATTAGTTCCCTGACTCCTGTGTGTTTTAATGAGAAAACAACAGTATTTGTAATATGTGTTTGAAAAATAATAACTAAAATAAATTCTTTACCACATGCTCTGTAGTTACTTCAATAGTTTAAAAATATCTGAAAAGGTTACCTTTTGTTGCAGAAACATCTGATAGCCAAACTAGATTCAAATTAATCTCCAACACAATTCTGATTATTTCTTTTGACTGGCATAATGGATAAATGAGCTCATAATTTTCTGCAATTTCTAGGTTCTTAAAACAAGAAACACTGCATAAGGGTAGACACATAAAAACATATGGGCCTGAGCAATAGAATTTTGTTTCAAAGAGGGAACAAGATAAAAGTATTTGTGTTACTTAACATGCAACTTAGTGGTCTGAGAAAAATACCACATAAATTCCTAATTAAGCTGATATAATCTCATCTCTAAAAAGCAAATTAAAACAAAATGTATTTCCAGTTAGGATTGCTCTTATCCTTGTTATCTGAAACATCTGCAATATTAGATCTTAAATACAAGGAGAATTTTCCTAGACATACCAGATGATTCAAGGACTGCTTAGAGAAACAGCAGGCTTTAACAAAATAATGGCTGGTTTCACCTGTTTCACCACCAAAAAAAAAAAATTCTGAAGTTGATCCTGAATATTTCAAATTTTTCTGGTTTTGCTGGAGTGGTTTAGACAGAAGGTAAGTATGAAACAAAAATGTAACAAGAACAGAACATACCAGATCTGATACACTGTTACACCAGTAAAGATTTTAGGGAAAAAAAATCAGTTTATTTCTTTGTTTAAGTCATATGTTACTGCTTTATCTGTTATCCACAGCTACCTGGTCTAGAAGTGTTTCATTTGTTTCACTCGAACCAGAACATCCCATTTTCTTGCACTGTACATCATTCCATTTGTGCTTCCTTTAGGAACAACCTAGAATTGAAGTCACAAATTTGGGGGTGTACCCATGTTTGCTGCAGTTTCTGGAGTACAAAAGTGCTGAAGAGAAGCCCAGCAGCCTGTTTTCTTCAAACAAAAGCTGATTTATGCTGGTAGCTCATCATGAGGATTGCTTAATGGTGCATCAAAATCTTTTCAAAACAGATGCAAGATTGGCAGACAAGTGTGTGAGTGATTTTGGGTTGGGGTACAGGCTGGTGACCAAAACTATTCATGGTCTGACACTTACCTTCTGCCTCACTTATATATTGATTTCTGCCTGAGCTACTTCTAGACAAAAGCAGCTGCAATGTGTGCATTTGCACCCCTCGTCACAGAGGCTGCCTTCACTTCTTGTCAGATTTTCTAGAGACCACTCAGCCTGAGGATGCATTTTAGTTAAAGCAGCCATTAATGCAGATGAAGAATGAACTTGGAAGGGAATCTGGCACAGTAGAAAGCAGGCTCTTTGATAAATCCATCTAGCACTTTAGACACTTTAGATTCCTGTGGGACAGCTGCAGCATCTTTGAGTGATCGCTGCATCATCACGCTGTGGATCGTAGACTAATTGGAAAGTTTGCTAACACAGTAATTGTACTGGGGCTATTAAGAACATCACTGCTTCTTTGCACCCTTTTACTTCATATGCTCCAACCCTTACTTTCACAGAGAAAACCCACTGGTATCTAAAAGCTGAAACATAGGATGATACTTTTTGGTCTGTTCTGAGATCTACAAGGAATTGTTTCCAATTTTGGTTACAGATTTTAGGAATCCTTTATTTTTTTTAAATTCAGATTAATTAAACAGATCAAAAGCCCATCAAATTAAGTAAGAATTAAACATGAGTTTCTCCACGGCAAAGGAGGAAAAGACAATAGAACTGAGCTCAATGGTAATTCCAATCACAGGTAAAAACTAAGATGTTTTCCTTAGGGAATTTTCTTTAAGTATCAAGCAGCCAAATGGTTTAACAAGTTCTGACATGTGTGTCAGTGCCAGATACCTGCACAGCTGGCATGCTTGCCAAAAAAGCAGGTGCTTTTCTTGTCCTGGGCTCAGTTCACAAGAAAAGAAAAAGGTATTCTCTCAGGCTTGAGCTTTTGAAGTGAAGGACCAACAAATGATGATGAGCACTTTGTAGGAGGGTTTCTACACTTCTCTGTAGTGGTGACTTTCCATCGCTAGGGTTCAGCTGCTGTAAGAGAACACAGGTTTCTCAAGCCAGCACAGCACAGCAGTGCTGAATGCTGCTATCTAGCAAGTCAGGAGCCACAGGGTTTATTTTGCCCATTCTGACAATAATTACCAGCAACTCAGTCTAAATGCAATGAAATTTGACCAGTATGCAAGAAAAAGAGAGTAGGATTGTGTTTGATACAGAAATAAGTCTTTATTTAGACCCACATCTACCGCAAAAGTGATTACCTGAGCATGAAACAGGTAATTTTCTGGGGTCTGAGTATTACAGAGACTGGAAAATGCACAGCATATTGAAAAATATTAAATCACAAGACCACACAATTGTAATCTTGTTTTCATTTTAACTTGAAAAAAAGCGGTTGAAGACAAGGAGCACACCTCCCAATATCTACTAGACTCCTACTACAGACTCTCAGGTTATTACTTGAAGCTTTGAATTCTTAAATATCTTCTCTGAAGAACAAAAAACATTAATGTCTGAAGGTATCAAAACCCATCTTTCGTAGGAAAGATAGATTTATCTGAAGATTGTCATGTCAAATGTGACTGATAACACGTTAAATATGTAAGGCACATTGGCCAAAAGCAGTGAAAATCAAAGTCCCCTTCCTGACAGTGGCTTTTAACAGGTCCTGTTCCCATTCCTACACAGTAAACCAGGATTCTGCTTAGCAAGATGTTTTAGGATTCTGCAACAAATTTGTTGTACAATGTAATGGAATAACCCCTTCATAGTACAGCAACCTTTTTGTAGACATCATTCTACAACCTGAAAGCTTTTCATCAAGGGTAGCTCAAAGGCTTCTGTCCACAGAGATTGCAGGGGAAGAGGTAGAAACAGTACAGAGGCTTCTTTTCCACAGCTGTGTCCACTAAAATGACAGCACTGGATATATCTAGACAGCCTACATATCCCAGCCTTAATTTTTATTCCTGTTGTTTTGGTGCACACAAGAACTGATCAGAAGAAAACCTTAGGTGGGAGGTTGGTGCAGGCCTTTGTTTCCAACAGGGTTTGCAAAGCCAGGCGGTGCCCCCAGTGTGTGGTGAGGGCAGGGGCTCCAAACCTGCCACAGGCAGCAGAGAGGCTGTGGGAAGGTCCTGCCTCACTGTGCACAGTGTATGGGGAAAAGCTCAGTCCTTGTCTCTGACTCCTGAGGTCGTGCATATGTGAAAGAACCAGGTTTTAATTGTAATCTATCACAGCTGTCAAAACATCTGGCCAATTAATTTTGGGATCCCTGCTGTGCATCATGGCTTAACTGTATGTATCTCCTTCTTATTCAAGTGCCTAAAAATACAATGCAGGCTCTGGCCTGCTCCATTCCCTTTGGGCTCCTGCAAAGAACAGACACTGAAAAATGGACCAACTTTTCTGGAGAAGGGTCTCACCACAGGCAGCTTTCAGTAGGCAAAAAGGTACTGTACCTTACCTACAGCACAACATCTGTACCTAAGGCAGGGAAAACAGGATGGGGCTGTGCTGCACCCCAGGAAAACCTCACAGGATCAAATATGAGCAGAACTATTTCTCTTTTATACCTGAAACTAGTCCTGCATCCTGTGGGCAGAAAGAAGGATGGCCAGTCAGAACAAATACTGCTGACTATTCTTGTAGATTTTGTTATGTCATTGGTTTCAATAATTATATAAAAACAACTATTATAACAATTATTATAGTTATTGCTTTAAAATAATTATATGTTATTATAATTGTATGGGGGGGTTGCTTTCACTGTAGAAAGAGTGTGTTTCTGTTAATGTCCTTGATTGTTCATTTTTTGTGTTCAGGGCTTTTAAAAAAGATAGAGCCATTCAAATAGGGTTTCTATTTATAGTTTTAGCTGCCTTCTATCTAAGGTAATAAATTAATAATGATTTCGAGTGGGAAAATGTGTAATATATACATGCATATTCAAATATAAATCATTTCAGCAACCATATAACTCTATTCCTATTTTTCACTCCTCTACTGGTAAAAAGAATGCTAAAAATTTATTACAAGAACCATATGAAAGCAATAAAATAAAGTAAAATGATCATAAAACCAATCCAATATTTTATAGAAAATAGGAGTATAAAATCACTTTGTGTGAGGCTTCTTTACCACCAAGCAATTCATCATTTAAGAAAAAGACAACTTTCTGCTGTGTTTAAGGATCTACTTCTTGCAACCCATATGGGAATGGCAGTGGGTTTTATTATTTTCAATTCAAAAAGTTTCACTCACTGCTGGTCATGCCAGCTCAATCTTTTAGTGCCAGTGGCACAGTAATTTGTTGGTTCTGTTACGTTTCCAAGAGTTATCTCTTTCTTTTCACATTCTGCAATTACAGGCTTTTTGCATATACCTTCCTTTAGCTGAAAAAAATCTCCATTTCCTAGTACCCTAGGACTACTTTTTTGGCCAAACTTTTGGGATGTGCTCAAACTTAATGCATAAACTCCACAATTTCAGAAATTAAAACCAAATTTATATGCTACACTTTTGCTTTGGAAAGACTTTCAATTAACTTGACCAAGATAGTATTTCAGATGTTTCCCTTTAAGAAGCAACTTGGAGTTCACACTCTTCACAAAACATTATGTGTGACCTAGGGGGTTTTATTCACCTTTTATAGTCCTTGATTTATAGCATTATTTCATTTACATTACAGGGAAGATCTACGAGCATTTCTGGGCAGTAAACTTAAATTAGATCAGCCAGGTTATTCCAGTGTATTTTCCCTGTTTTATTACAGGATACTAAACAATGCAAATATTCTTACCTAGCACCCTTATGCTTTATCCTGTAACTCCATCCTAAAAATATGTTTTTTAACCAAAGTGGAATACTTCCCTAGGAATGTACATAAGCTCTGTGAAATACAGCATTGCATCTTCAGAGGACACTACACCCTTCTGAGTCATTTTCGTGCAATATAATCAAAGGGAATTTTTTCTGTCCAAGCTCTACTCTTGTAATAGCATGTGCTGTTATTTTAAAAATGCATATAACTATTCATCTTGGCAGGCTAATAAAGTGCAGAGCTGAAATCCTCCTGAATTTTTTAATTTTACAGTATTTAGTGGACTACAATTTCATTTATTACTAAGACAATTTTACATTACTCTCTACAGTTAGAGAACAGCTTACCAATAAGCAGTACTGCAGACCACCTATTTACATTTCCTTTTTAAAGCTGCAGTCTGTGACAAAATAGAAGGAAGGACTTTTTTAACTTGAAATCAGTAGTCTTGAAATGGTGTAAAACAGATACTGGGATGGGGAGAGAAGTGAGCACAGGAGGAAATAAAGCAAAAGGAACCAGAGGTGCAAAACCTTTCTTTTCTCATCAAAAAGTAGTAACTGTTGTTCACATAAAAGCATACTGCTTTAAAGATATGAATATCAGTCCCAAGAAAATTGTAAAAATATCAGGCTGGAGCATACCTTCTCTGAAGCCCAACATTTACAGAATGCATTTTCTCCCTTTGCTAATTTTCTTAGCTCTTGGCTGTCTTCCCAGGCAGTAGTTTCTAGGGCTGGTGTGTTGTGATCTAAATGCTAGGCTGGGTTGTAAGCTAACTTGAAATGCAAAGTACAAACCACTGCTTAAAAGTCAGCATTTCCTACCTATTAAATGTACTGTTTCTCATAAACAATCTGTGAATTTGCTCACAGCAGTCACCCTGTTTCCCTGTGCAATTACTCCATTAATGTTCTAACAGACCTGTGTGCAGTGCTGAGGTCCTTCACTTGTCACCACACTCCCTGTTGGCATCTCTGGAAATTTTACTGCACCAAGGACTGTGTTGGTTCAAAATCTTCACAGTCAGTTTTTTCTCCCTCCAAACCCATCATGTCTGATAACCTGAACACAATTTCTTCCAGGCTCTCTCAGGAGAGTTTAAGCAATTGCCTGCTTGTTTTTTATTTTTTGTCTTCTTTTTTCCTCATAGAAATAGTCATAATAAAACACCACAGTAAATCTGGATTTATTCCATTGCCTTTGAAGGAGGTAATCTGCATTTACCCCTGTATTACTGAGCTGAAATCCAGCTCAGTGGGACTACTCGTGTGCAAGATTTGGACCTTGTAAAATCTCATAAAATTATTTAACAGCTACAACATAAATAGGAATGATAACAATCCTGAGCTGAAATCTAAGAAATTGATATTTTTTAGCACCATGAGGTAGAGCAGGAAAAGAATTTCATGATAGCAGCTGGGTCAACTGCCAAAATTACAGTTTAAGCTTTGTTTTTCTGATGCTGTATTAGCATTAATGACTGCTGGTCTTTTGCCTCTCCCCCAGGTCTAGTATATTGATGGAGCAAAAAGAGACAATGAATTGAACTGTCTGGTATAAACAAACCAAATAACAGATGCCTCTGCAAAGATTTGAAAGGGACATTGCTTCATTTTCCTCAGCAGAAAGAGCGCAGCTCCAAAAACAGATCAAAGGATTTGGCGGAAGATTCAAACAGAAAAGATGATGATTTTCTCCATTTAGTGATTTACCTTTTAATCCTTTCTTCTTTCTTTATGTTGCAATCTCTCTTTTCTCCCTATCAGCGAGTTTGTTCTGGAAAAATGCCCCTCTGTTGAGGTCTTAACTAAAGGACAAAACCTGATGAGTCAGAGGTTAAAACTCATTCAGCTTTCTTCTTATCAGGTCTTTTGTCTGGAACCAAAAATATTATTTTCCCAGTATTTGAGAGCCTAACTGTTGTCTCTTCCAGCAGTTTCTGGGGCACTTGTGTTTTGGATGCTTGTCAAAACCTGCTTCTCCCTCCTGCAACTGAGAGCATGACAGTCCCCAGGCCTTGCAGCATAATCCACAAAACTTTAGGTAGATAGGAGAGCTCCTAAATCGCTGCTGCAGTGAGACCATAGCAGCACCAGGTAAAAGGCACAGGGAGCTAATGACAGGAGAAGCCGGGAGTGGCAATTAGAGATTTCAGAAAAGAAACATGAGGCAGCAGGCAATATGAGGTAAAAAATGGATATAGGACCAGAACCCCTAAACCAGCTTGACAATTACATCTCTGCCTGTAAACAACAAACCAATTATTCAGAGCAGCCATTAAAAGAACAGCTAAGAGCTTAGAACTTCCTGACAACAGTAGAGGATGATAAACTATTTTAGTCTTGGAAAGCAGACTCCTCTCTCTTTCAATGTCAGTCAGACTTTCTCCTTTGCTCAGAGAACACTGAAAACAAATCACAAGGTTTCAACTCCTTGATCAGGAACTACTGGTGTTAGAATATGTAAGAGATTAAATTGCAATAAAAGCCTTGCAGCAAGCTTTTTTTCTTTTCTGTTTTCTTTTTCTGTTTTCATTTAAAAAAATCTACATAATACTACAATGTAAATAAAAAAGAGAAAATGTTTATCTGGATTAACAGGCTGAGCACAGGATGTTTAAAGACAGCTCTAGGTGGGGAGCAGACTGCCTTACATCCCTTTTCTGGTAGGTGGTAAGCCTGGTCATCAAAGCAAGTTTTGCAGTAATGCTGAAGGGACTTAAGGGAGAGCAGCTGGATGGGATCCCTGTCTGGTGATCAAAGGAAGAAATCTGAAGTCTGTAAGCAGCAGCTAGTATGAAATGGGACAATTTGAGGCTTCAAGTGTCCAGTGTGGTGTTTGGGGTAGGATGAGGGACCATTTCATCAAGCCCTAGAAGAGCTCTCCATAAGAAAAAAAGGAGGATTTCATGTATAAGTACCTATGCATATTTAGGCCAGCACAACTACCCATATTCCCAATGGATGGGGTGCAGCCCAGCTCCACCCTGATCTCCATCCAGGGATCCTCATTAATGTGGGAGGCCCAGGCTAGGTGGCTCATCTATGGGGCAACCTATGGTGTCAGAGGTTGGTCACCACCATCCCACAACTGCTGCCTCAATGCTCTCCTTGGTTTGCTGGTTTTCCTGAAGTTATTGATTTCCCTCAACTAAAAGATTACTTCTGCCTCATATGCACAGTGGTAACATTTCCTTCTGGTTAGGCTGGCTTCGGGCTCAGCATTGAGTCAAATCTGTACTGAGCTATGGCTGTGAAAATAAAAGAAAAGCAACACCAAAGAGGAAACAGACAAAATGCCACAGCCTACACTACTTTCATCAAAACAAGATGTCCATTTGCACTAATACTAAACAGGTACTGAGCAAATACAGAGAGGTATTAAAATCTAATAGTGTCCTTTAATACCCTCTTTGCACTATCAATAAAAACAGCTGGGCAATGGTGACCTGGATCTCTCTTCAGAGAGATCTCTCCACAGAGATTACAGTGAATGAAACAGACTCCATTTACCTAAGATCTCTCAAAAGACTTCAGCTAATAAAAGCCTTCAACATTCTGTGTTGGTATTTATTTCTTCACATTCCCTAAAATCCTACAATTTATGGAACAGGAACCTGTTATTTGGCACACATCTCCCCTTACAATGTGCTATGGACAAGGCTCTTTCACTAATTAATGTAAAAAAGAGAAGATACCTTGTGCTTAATGGCCGCTTGGACCCAGATTAATTGTGTAAAACATAAAAGTCTAGAAAGTAAAATCTTGCCAGGACCAGGCTGGCCCTACCTGAATTCTGAGTGATTTTTCTCTACAGCCACTTTCTTAAGAGCAATAAGCTGTTCAAATGAAAGTCTGGTTATTTAACAGGGCAGAAAGAAGCATTTATCTACCACTGTCAAATAAAGAAGATTTGAGAACAAAATGGAAGTATACAAAGATGCTAAATATACTATTTCTTCTTCTTCCTAAAATTAACTGCAAAGAATGTCATTAAGTTCTAGGTACATGACCAGTTGCAGGAAGAGAAATATTGTTGCCTGTGAGCTATAGAAAAGCAGGGATTTTTATGCTTCACAGAGGAAATAAATGCTATTGACTTATGTACCAACTGACAAGAAGGGAGTGAGTCAGCACGTTGGAGGAATGGACCTCCACTCTCCATCGGTGCAAGGTTGGAAGCAAAAACTCCTCATTTCTTGCCTCTGTGCAAGGAAGGCACTGCCATGGCCCACTTAAGAGCTATCACTAATAAAAACACCACTGTAAAAGAGCAGAGTATTTGATCATGACAATCAATACTTCAGCATAGTATGGAAATTACTGTAGTAGTGAAGGTTTTCAATAAAATGAAAAACCTTTTTATAAATGATAGTTAGAATTTTTGGAAGGGGAAAAAAGGGTGCTCAAAAACCAGTCCTTACTATTTACATTCCCAGAAGCCAGAATTAGTTGCCTTCCCTGTAGGCAGTTTAAGTTGAAAGGGCAAGGATTCCATAAACATTGTGACTGAACTGCCCTTTAATGTCTCAGAGATGGTGACTGAGCATAAAGGCACTTTGAAAGAAGTGTCTAGGGGAAGTGAATGCTTTCTCTGCCTCTCCAGAATATCTTCCCTGAATAAAGGAATTCTCAAAGCCTGCTATCAACATCTTTTATTAACTTTGGTGAATGACTGAATACAATGTTTATCAATCTGAAATGGAAAAAAACATGAAAAGGCATACTGGTAACTATTGCCTACTGACACATTCAGGCATTATGGCCCCAATTTTCAGTGCCTGCATGCAGCTTCCTACTGTTTTATTCTTTCTTCTGAGACCACAAATTTGTGAGTCATGTTTTAGAGCAGTTTTCAGGCTGTCCTATCACCAAGGTACAACTCAGAGCATCACCAGAAACAAAGCCAGGTGTGCCCTGATAGTCGCAGCTGTGTCACACTGCACTCAGTTGCACCCCTGGAGTCCTAGAAGTGGCAGTGAAGTTGTGTCACCTATCCTGAACCATCTCCTAGATAGTCAATAAACGCTTGGAACAAACTCGTGCCTATGATGCAGGATCTAGCATGCAAATACAATCATTTTACAGCTTAATTATAGTAGCTGACCCTAAACTGACTGCCTTTTCACCCCTGTCATCTAATTTAGAAGTTAGGCAGTGCCACTGTCACGGTATTCACAGGGTCAACTGGAAGGGAGAAGCTGTGAAGGGACATGGGTGCAGGAACCTGTGTAGCAATACACCCAGGGTACACCTGTGGCACTGTGGTGGCAGGGGGGCCACCGTGCTGCGCCTCAGCCCTCGTGCCTGAGGGTGGGGCAAACACCAGTGGAGTAAAGACGGACAAGGTTGACCTGGCAGTGGCTTTGTTCTCCCATCAGAAATTATTAACCCTTGCAATATTTTAGTTTGCTCCTAGGGGAACAGAGGCACATCCCAGTAGACAGGGTGCAGAGCACCCACTGCATCAGGAAATGAGTGGCTGACATAAAACTGTGTTTTTCCAGAAGGACCTAAACACACATTTGATTTTAGCTCATCATCTGCTTATTCAGTTGTCAGATTATAAATTAATAGACTGCTACAAGGTGGACAATGCAAGCCTGACCCAAGCTGATCTGAGCTGTATCACAACCTGCTTGTAAATACCCTTTCTGAACTGCATTATGCAGTGCCATGTGTCAGAGGTCTCCTCTGAGAGTGCCAAGTCAAATCCTTACATGTTCCTCATAGACTTTGCTCATGGAAGGTCTTAATACCAGCTGGACAGGCTTACTTCTGCATTTAAAAAAGAAATAAATGCCAGTAACTATTCAGCCAATGCTCCCAGCCAGGCCACTGCCCCCCAAAAGGACATCCTGCTTTGCCATTTGAACCAGCACCTTTGCTCAGTGACAGAGAGCAGCAACTACCAACAGCCATGGTGGTGCTCTTTGTGGTATATTTAGAACAGGAAAGAGACCCTTAAGCTAACAATTTGATTTAGGTTGATGACCAAGGCCAACTTTTGATCAGATTCTCTAATCAATCAGATTAAAACAGTGCTGCTTTAATCAAATCCTCACCCATTTAGCTACCTAGGCCCAGAGGATTTTTGATGGACATATCAGACAAGAAGGCAATAGCTTCAAAACCAGAGCTTCCTTTGCCTTGATCCTAGTGTATCTGTTAGTGCACAAACCCTAAAACCTTACCCATAAAAGAAGAAAATCAACGTCATTCTGCATCAGACAAAGGAGAGGGGTGGAGGGGAAGCACGTTTTACACACTCCTGTCAATGCTTAAAGGGCTCTTTTTAAATTTACACTTTGTGATTACTGTGACCTCTATAATAACTTACATTTCAGTTCTTCTAATTTCATCAGGAATGAGACACCTAAAAGAAAACAGAGGTTTCAGGAAGTGATTCAGAAATTGGTATTATCACTTGTATCTGTTGAGGCTTGTTCTTTAAAGCTATATGTTTGTTTTGGCAATCCAGCATATAAATGTCTGCTAAGTGTCATCTCACTCTACCAACATGGTTGGAAAACATAAGGGAGGGGAAAGTGGTGGGTTCATTGTACTGCATTTCTAAACAATAACAGGAAAGATCATTCTACACCTGAAGCTTTCTGCAGTTCAGAAGACATGACCCGGAATGAACATCCTTACATCCAAAAAGCAAACATGTAGATTTCTGAAAAATATTTTTAGAATATTTCCTTTTTCCCCATGCTGTTTTAAATCCTTTTTAAACCTCCGGGTTCTCTGGTTATGTTGGATGTCAGCCAGCCTCACTAGAATTCTCGACATGTTTCTCTAAAGTGACCTTTATCTTACACTGAACAAAAAGCTTCAGAGAGTAAATATAAGGTCTTCCTTACCATTTCCATGTTTATCTTGCTGCAGGCTGCATCTGATCACAAAACTGACACCACCCCCATTTCACAACAATTTTTCTTATTTAGAGAAAAGGCAAGTAAAACACCACAGCAGAGTCAAGTCATAACAGCTACTGATTGCACAGTGTCTCTCCCAGTCAGTAATGAATCACTTCCTCAGTGCTATGAGAATCCAGTTGCTGAAGATGCCTGATTTGAAAAGAAATCAACTAAGGGGCATGTTGAAATTGTTGTATTTGCTGAAAAGGACACAGAAAAAAATATACAGGAATTTGTAGGGCTAATAGTCACTTATTTTTTGCCCTATAGAGTCTACACCATTTTGGAGGCTGGAAATTAAAGCTATAATAATAGGGCAAATTCTCAACTACTACAACTTCCAGAAGATCACCCCATATGACACCTGCAGACTGATGACCTCAGAAACCCTGCAGAGCCATGCACAACACTTCACTTTTATCCTGGTTCACCTCCCTGGGACTCTCAGCACACAGGTGCTGTTGGAAAAGCTCTTTCAGACCACAAAACTTGGGCTCATGCCCCACAAATTGCTTTTGCAGCTGGCTTCTCTGGCCCTCTAGGGTCAGACCATAACCAAAGGAAGAGAATACACCTGTCCCAATGTCTTGAACCAAATACTGTCCTTTATATTGGAGTGATTTGATGAAGTGGAACTGTTGGATCTCACTGTTTAGAACAAGGAGTGGCTACAGTACAGTGGAAGATTACTTGTGCCACACGTGTGGCTTGTACAGTAATTCTGTAAAAGGCATGTTCTTGCATTGGCTAAAGTGATGGCTCCTTCACCACAGAGCAGCAGGATGGAGACCAAACTCTGTGCTTGCAACTTTTGGATTCCTCCTGCTGAAACAGGCCACATACAGTGTTGTCATTTTTTATTAATCACAGGTAATGTAATTCTGGTCACTGCTATAGGCTGTTTTGTCGCTATATATAATCTTGCAACTTTCACACAATTTTTGCAAAGCAAAATGAGAATGAGGAACTAATCCCCTTCAAAATGTCTTAGGGCTTGGAGGAGAAGAGCTTTATCTATGTGTCTAGAGGCTAATTGTTCAAGTCCCAGCTGTTCTGCCAACTGTGGTTAATATTTCTCTGCCCTTCACAACCCAAGACATTACATCCAATTGCACAGCAACTATTATTCTCCAGTTCTGCAGAAAACCAAAGCCTAAAAGTGATTTGGACAGCATTGTAACTAGGACTCACAGGCCAGTAAGGGCTCTTGCACAGACTGAGAAGTCAAGTCAGATGCTTCCAGAATTTTCTTCCTATATATTAAATTTATGTATGACTTCAAAATTTGTGTTAATGTACCTTTTATTGTTGTACATTTTTTACTTTGACTGAAAGCATACAGCTCTTTAAGGACGAGCTGTGGCAGCCTCCTGGCTTCACTGGGAGTCTGATTCTCAGGCTGCAGCATGCTCTTCAGTGGTGCATCACCTCAAACCAGTACACAAACTGGGGTGCTTACTGGTGCTACTGACAAGGGTGGCACCTAACAAAGATGAAGAAATAACATTAAGCACCCTTTGAACTACACAAGCTTCACTTGTATTCCCAGAAACAAGGTGATTGGGTCTGCGGAAAATCCAGAAGGATAAGGACTTAATATAATAAGCTTCTTCCCAGAACACAAAGTGTGGCAAAAGAATGATACAGCCTGTCACCTCTTGATACCAAAAGAAATCCTGCCTGGCTCAAGCAGGGATTAAAATTTATTCCCAGCTAATTGATGTTTCGAGTCAGCACACTAGATGAATTAGTCTCAGCTCCAGCTTCTGCTTCATGTGTTTGTTTGCCTGCACAATTTTGAGGTAGTTTTTTAGGTCAGGCACAAACTCTCACTGTGTTTTTGCGCAATGCCAAGCACAAGAGAGTACAGAGGCTCCAGAAAGCTCCCAGTAGTAAATCCACCACTGGGGCTGCAACCAACTCAGTCTGAATTCAGAATACTGGCAAAATCTTTATAATTTTACCTCCCGGGTTCAGGCTGGTGGGCGTGCACAGAGTAGCAGACAGACAAAAAAAACCCAGGGATTATCATCATTTAATGTTGTAAGCTTTGGTCTAATTTTGAGATAGTCATCATTTTCCTGCTAGTGGTGGTGTAAAATAATGAGCTGCCATGATCCTTTGTCCCAAAGCACAGCAAAAACAAATGTAATCACAACTGATGAAAAGGATAGTAAAGGAAATAAATTTAAAGAGGCATCCCAGAGAAATTCAGTAGCTGTTATACCTACCCATTTCCATATTTCTTCATTCTAAAGTAATGGTGACTGGAAAATGAAGTGGTTTAATTTCAAGATGGGAGAAAAAGGCAAATTATTGTTATTTTTTCAATTAATCAAAATTTTTGTAACAAGTCCACAGTGAAAACACATCAATAAATTATAAATGTTTCCATTCTGTTAATTTATGCAAAGACTTTTAAAATAGGACCAAAACCCAAGGCACTGCATTCTGCAGCTGTTCAACAAGACATTTAAACGTTTTCCAAAATAATTTTCCTCACTTTGAAATAAAGCTTCTTCAAAGTAGAAGATGTAATGAGGATGGGAGAAGAAGTACCAGACAATTTTTTTTCTTTACAAAAACTGCTTCAATAAAACATTTTTTTATTAGCCTTGAGCACACGTGCTTCTTTAAAATTACCTGGAGAAAAAAGATGGACATCAGAAGGACTGAATGATATTAGAATAAAATTCCAGTTGAAGAAGTACAACAGGCAGTTTTTCTGATTTAGTTAGTACCATTCTTCCCTTTGGGGGACTGTTTACCCCCAACCAAAACAACCATCTCAGTACACGAGGAATTCAAGATGAGCTGCTGTAACAAACTGCCAATTGCAATTCAGCTGGGATTTCATCCTACTCCAAAAAGGAGCAATCATCAAATTTTTACATTGGAAAATACATCCTCTTACTGTACTTTAGGGTTTCATATTATTCCAGCTATTTCTTTCATTACCAGCCCTCACTCCACCAATTCTGTCTCAGCAGCCTGCAAGAACAGTCTCCCTCAGAATATCTCCATGTTGTACTAAAAGTGTTTTCAGAGGAAAAATGATGTTGCTCTGGGCACAGAACCTGTGAAGTTTTTCTCCCTGCACAATCCCATCTTATGGCCATTATGCATACCTGTTCCTGCCCTTCCTTTAACACAGCAGAGGGAGCCAGTTATGGTGACAGGGACAACTGATAGCTCCTGAAGCCACCCTGCCACATGCTCAGAAGGTCACTGTACTCAAGAGACACACCTGAGTTGTGTCCTCAGACATTCACAAGGATTATGTGCATCCTTTAACATTTCCTAAGTGAATTTTGACAACTTTATCTCACTGTACAACTCAAAAAAGATGGGGCTGTAGACACACATCTGCACTACATGTGCAGCTGGCTTTGTAAAAGAGGCTTGGCAGTGAAGTACTCAATAGGGGTTTAGTTGTCTGAATTGGAAGCAGGAAAATGTGACTGTAGGCAACTGCAGATAAGCTGGACTGGATGGGTCGTGGGCTAAGAATTACTGGTAAAGCCCAGAAATAAATTTGATTGAGCAATACTTGAAGGTTTATAAACTGCCTCATAAAACTTTAATTTTTAGAGTAATTGTCATCATTACACTCAAAAACATAAGAAGGACAAGAAGAAAGAGTCAGTGTTTGTTGCAGTCTCTCATCCCTTGCACTCTATGGAGCAAAGTGCAGGTATTTTTCTCTACTCTTCTGAGGTCAGGAAAGGGAGAAAGGGGTATTAGTGCATTCCCACTCCAGTACCAGCTTTTCTAACAGCTAATGCATAATACAAAGTTTATCCTGACAAGTCATTTGAATATTGCTCTCCAAAAGCATGAAGTACTGCAGTTTAACCTACAGCACTGATAACATTGCTGTGTGCACTGGAGCCAATTCCCAGCTGCCAGAAGCTCTTCCAGGAGGTGCTCCTTCACAGTATTTGTAAACACCTACACACACCATTGAAGAGGATTACAGAGATTTATGAAAGGGGAAAAAAAGGCCTACAAACCCAGGCATTTTCCTATTAGACATGGTGGGGGTTTTTTTCCTTCTGGGGTTTTCTTTTCTGGACAGCAGAAGCAGAAATGGAAATATGGTAAACATGCTTTCTTGATTAATTGACCTGCACTTGCTGGAAGATAAACTCACTTTATTTCACTCATCTGTGCTATCACCTATTACAATTAGTGCAGCTGTGTTCCCTATGATTTAAGGACATTTCAATACATTTCCTTATACTGAATTTTTGTTCTTCACATGTTGCTGGAAAACAGCAACTTGGAACATCGATTAATAACTATTGTGTAATTTTCAGACGGATTTAGTAAATCTGTCTTCTACTACAGTCTTTCAGCAGACAAAAATACAAAGAACAAGGTAAACTACATGTAACATTTGTAATAAAATAATCCAAATCACTATAATTTAAAAATTTTACATAATATTAATAGTGTTTGATCATGAGAGATAAGAAAAAAATTAGTTGGAACAAAATTTTTAAAACCCCAAGAGATGCTAAAAATGAGCCTTCATATGCAAAAACCTAACCACATCACACAAAAGTGATTGTGGTGGTAAAAAGTCAAGCATGACAGCTGATTTGTTCCATCTGTATGTTATTTGCCACTAAACAGTCTATCAACATGATACCAAACTGCTGCAGGATTGGAACTGAACTGCTCTATGTTTACATCTACAGTTATGGAACAAAAAGTAGTCCCTGTCTCACCCAGAATCTTACTGGTGGGCTGGTCTTGGAGGCTTCTGACATAGGGTCAGGATTTTCCTGTTGGAGGAGAGGTTACTATCACAAAGCTATTTTCCACTTGTAACTGTGTACATTGTATCTGGATTTGTTACATAACAGGGCTTCACTTACTTTTCACTTAAGAAAAATAGAACTATTTAAAAAAAGAAAAACTTCCGTACAATTTTCCAGCCCTATCTTGTGTTCTTCCACCTGGGAACCTCACTGTCTTAAAGCATCACCTTGGGGCCCAAGTTAGCAGCAACCATTTCAAATGACACACCAGAAGCTAAATACATAAACGCCCAGCTGGCTCTGTCACACACAAGAGACCCTTAAGACATGTTCAGTATGGCAATTATCCATAAGAGCCTCTGAAACATGCACAGATCCAGTTGATTTCAATATGAATATGGCTTTTTGTATCAAAGATATCTATCAGATACACTAGTTTATTAATTAAAAATATTTCTCATTCTTTACCTCTCTTCCTCTCCTCTCATCTGAATTACAGGTCCTTTGGGCAGGATTATGAAACTTTAGCTAGGTTATCTTCTTCTCACCACCTTGACCAGTTTTTGGGTTTTGAAGGCCAAAACACCTTGCATGGAAAGTTGATAGAACTGGGAGAAACAGGGGCACTACACTTCTCCCTACTGAGGTTCAAATAATATATTGTTTTCACTCCTAGAAATATGATGGCTTAAGCAGCACTTGATTTAATCTACTTTTACTTTTAATGGAAGATACAACACCAACTGATTCACGTACCTATAAAAGTGCACACACTTTCTATAGATTTTATTGAGCACTCACAGGGATATGTTACAGGAAATTCATTTTTTATATCAGATACACAGTACCAGTATCTTTGATCCACTCTTGAAGTGTGATCAGAGACACATCTGCTCAATTTTAGTGATAAAAGCAAATTTTCTTCATGTCAGACTCTAGAGCTGAAACAGGTAAGAGCATGTGCTCTGGAATCCAAGGACAGAAGTTGGATATATTATTCAATGACACAATAGAAAGCAGCACTTGACCAGTGCCAAGGTCCCTGTATTCCCAGTGGTAGTGCAGGGGCTCAGTGGTGCAGGGTGTCACTCTCAGAGACTTTACATCTCTGGCTGTCATTTATTATCAAGCAGAGATAAATGCCATTGAGACTTTATTCATGAGGTATGAAGGCTACTTCTCCACACAGTCTCAGGATCCAAGTATCCTTATTTACCTCTGATTTTAGGTGTTCTTCTTCCATGTGCAAGTCATGGCTGTTAATCAAACACAGCTACTCCTGCCTATTCAAAGAAGGGAACTAGGGCTCCAGGGCCATAACATACATACATTTTAGTAGCTTCTAAAAAAAGTGTGTAAGAACTTCACTTAACAAGCTAACAATTACAGCACAGGACTGCAGGGCCTTCCTAAAACAATCTACAGCAGCAAGGGAGGAGGGAGCCCTCTTTACCAAGAGGGAACTCTGAAGGGAGAGTAGCCATAGCAGCTCTTCATTTAACAGATTGTTAGCCTGCAAAATTCCCTTAATTACAAACTGAAGAAGAATTTAAAAAGTCAGAGAGCTATGGAAACTCTTCCTGCCCCTAGACACCAATCCCCTTATTCTTTTGTGAGTTGGTTGGTCAGGTGAGATAAAATAGTTGCCAGTACCTGTAAAATCTGAGTCCACCCATACTCAGCAGAACTCTATTCCTGATGGGTTCTGGGTTAAGTTTTGACCACAAATCTCAACATCTGGTCTTAGGATGGGCCAACCATTAAAAATGGAAAGCATAATAATCAGGACAGCTCTTGACTTGCTTTTGAGTCACCATGAGTTGGCCACCAATACTCTCACTCAAATAAAGATGGAGCCTCAGTTTCTGTGCAAAATCACAAAAATAAATGTTTTGCACGACATTCAGGGCCTTTTCTTCTTCACATGTCCAGGCCAGCCCAGCCCTGACTAGGGGGGATTTGCCCTGAAATATTCTTTACATCCCACAAAAAGAACAACAGCACAGGGGTCTGGATGAGCATACACCTTCCTTTCA
Organism: Climacteris rufus; assembly: GCA_013398175.1. NCBI lineage: Eukaryota > Metazoa > Chordata > Aves > Passeriformes > Climacteridae > Climacteris > Climacteris rufus. The sequence continues at coordinate 2,061,029 of VZRZ01002702.1, read as the reverse complement.
GAAACTCTTCTCTCATAATGGAAATAGGGCATCACCCTGAGGAGGGGAAGAGACAGCTCAGTTTCGCTGTCACTACAGAGATGGTGCCAGTTACTGGTTTAACCACCAAATCATGAACACAGACACAGAACCATAAACATAAATATCTGCTGGAAACACTACACTGACTTTTCATTTTGGTAACTGTTGTTTGGTTCTGTTCAATTAAGTAGATGAAGATTACTTTTCATAGACATTTCCCACAGCTTTCAATGCCATCATCCCCCATTCAGGATCAGGGAAATAGTAATCTCATTGATGGCAATGCCTACACAGTTCATATGGCATAGAGAGTTTTCACATGAGGAAGAAAGTTGTACATTAGTAAGAGAGAAGGCACAAGGGAAAGGAAATAGCAAAGTCATTTGCAGAGCATTTCAAATGTTTTAATAAATCTTAAATTTACACTGAAATGTCACTTTAGCAAGTTTCCCTTACAATGATCACTGAATGACAATATATTCTTTGCTGTGTATGTGAAAGGGTGGAATGTGCTGCTATGTTTGCACATAATTTTTAAGGAAAAATACTGATTGGAGCATAAATAATTTCAATTTTTACTACTACAGGTCTTTTTACACAGTCTCTTAGATCAGCATATTGTAAGAAGAAAAATGAAATGGTACAAATGCACAATATAAGCAGAAATCTCCTTCAGAGTCCCTAAAAATATGAAATCCAGAAAAACCTGGGTTCCTATTACTTTGAAAATGGAACAACTTTATGGTCTACTGATTTTTTAATGCAGCAGATCTTGGAGAGAAGATGTAAGTTGATGCCATGCAGAGATGCAAGAAACTATTTTTTGAAGTGGAAGAATCAGATAAATCATGAATCACCAGTGTCACTGCTAAATCTGCGCATGCTCAGTGCTATTTTTAGATCACTGACCACCATCCTACCATCCTTGCCCAAGGATTTTAAGCACTGTTTTCAAACATTCATAAGGAAATGAGACAATCAAACACAAGAAATCAGCATAATCACCACAGTACTTTCTGACTTTCTATTCTGCTCTGAGATGCAATTTTCCATTTAAAGCACTATTGCATCCCAAAATTTAGGGTTTTAAGCCAGAAACTATTTGCAGATTCAGTTACAAAACAAGTGATTGATGGATAGATGGATGTAAAAATCAATAGGAATGGCTGTAAGTCATCAGGTATAAGCTGACTATCAAAGACACTGAAAAGTCCTCTAGTTTTGCTTCCACAGAAAATATTCAACCATTCCAAAAGCAGATATTGTAATTAGTACATTTGCTGTTGTTTTACAGATAACTCTCTTTGGAAGATAGATTCTAAATTGTCTATCTTCATGCATATTCCTGCTATATTTCAAGACTGTATTCCTATGTAGCTAGCTCTTAATGGTGTTAAACTCAACATGACTTAAGAAAATGTATGCTAAGAAGAGCAAGCACTTAAAAAAAACCCTTTTTTTAATGTGCTGCCATTGCACTGCCATTGTGAATCTGAGTCATCTGGACATAGCAGCATTTACTTAAACATTCTGTAACAGCCCAAGATAGAATAAAAACCTATTTACAATAGGCAGCAAAACTAGCATTGTCTTTTCCCCTTCATCCTCTCATTTTCTACTTTCTCCCCCCAACTCATCAGATGTTTTATAACCACAGAATGAGAAAGATGTAGGTTAGAAGGGACCTCTGGAGGTCATTTGGTCCATTGCACTATCACCAACTTCTAAGTCAGATGCAGCTTCAAAACTAGACCAAATTACTGAGGATCATGCGCTGAATATCTCTAAGAATAGAGATTCCACTGCCTTCCTGAGCAGACTGATTCAATGATTGTCCAAGTTAATTTTTTTCCCCAGAGTCTATCTGGAATTTTCCTTGCTTTAAGTTATGCCTTCTTTAAGTCCACGCCCTCTTTCAGTTCTCCTTAATAGTGACTGAGGCAAAATCTGGGTACAGCACAACCACTTCTGTCACTTTACACAACCATGGTGTTGCAATAGTCCTTGCTAATTGCATTCAGACTTTCTTCCAAAATATATTTTTCAAGTAAGTACTCTTTAGAGCTTTAAGTCACCTGAGGCTTTGCTGACATGGGCTTTGTGATCACATCCCCGCATCTTTGATCAGCCTACTGCAAGACACATACCTGGTTGGCACGGAAACAAGTTCTCATTGCTAATATTGAGATCTACATCATTTAGCCTGAATTTTTTAGCAAAGAGAATATTAAGAGATCTTAATCAGCCTGAAATCCCTGGAAAGAAGTTCTTGAAATAAGTTAATCCCTCTCTCAAACAAAAAGTAGAAAAACCACTGGTTGAGAGATGCTAAGTTATCTTCTGCATAAAGCTCATACAGCCCAAGGGAAAATATGGGATGGCAGCAAAAGGGAATGACTGTTTTTAAAGTAAAACACTGCTGAAGCAGTATTTCATATAACTTGAGATTATAGCTATAAGTGGGTAAGTATAGATCTTCTCAGATATTACTGTGGCAAAGAAGCACTGAGATAACTGGCAGAGTTGAGGAAACATCATAGAGATGTGATGTGCTACTTCACTGATCTGTCTCAGGTGGTTTACACAGCAATATAAATGACAGCTGAATGAGAGCTGTCCTTCACTTTTTTTTTCCACTCAATGTTTGGTTGGGCGTTTCTGTAAAGGGGAAAAAAATGGATTCTAGGCATTGACAGTTTGACATAACAGTTTAGATTACCCATTGCACCTTGTAAAATAATTAGCCTGGAAGTGACAAATCAAGCTCAGGAATGTGCTAAATGGAGCAATCATCCAGCAAAATGAACAACAAAAGGATTTTGCAGTTGCAGTGAAAGAACCATTCAAACATCCATCTGTCCAGTACATAAATGCAATAAAGGCAAATGAAATACTATTTTTCTAACATGTTTTGCTGTGTGATCAGAATAAAAACAGGAGAGCTTACAGGATGTACTATATTAGTCCCAGTGCCTGCTTTATGGGGCACCATGCCTTTTGAGAGTTACCAAAGCAATAAAAGTAAGATCTCAGCAGCTCTAAGACAATTTCTGTGGAGCAGAAGATGTACAAAAAAAAGAAGACTGCAGTGTGGCCTAACGGAACTGAAAATTGTTAAAAGGACTAGTAAAACTGAGAAAAATAAAGTTTTAATAGCAGCAAGACATTTACAAGCATGGAGAGATAGCTTCAGGAAGACTACTCATTTTTTGACTAATGAACTCAGACCGCTATTCCACTGAAACACCAGAAATCATACAGAATAAATTACCAAATAACCAAACACAAAATGAATTCAACAACATCAAGTGATGGTTTGTTTACTTTGGTGAGAAGGCAGAAAACACACCTAACAAAAAAGTAATCTGCACATACAGACCTCTGACTGTAGCCAATACATCCTGAGGCAGCACTGAAATGGCTCAATTTCCTCATTATGAAATAGTCAGCATGCTGATTAGTAGGAGACAAAGGTCATATTTAAAAAAAGAATGGCTTATTGATTTCTGATCAACCACTTGTCAGTGCTTCCTCAAGCACACTCAGCAAGCAGTGTTTTATGCTAGGGACTCCCTAACATAACAATGCTCTGCTAATGCTCTGCCACTGTTCTGTCCTGTCAGGACCACGCAGGACTGCTGTCCCCTCTGCTCTGTGCTGTGGACCGAAGTGCAACATGTCAGGGACAACCACGGGAGGTTCTACTCAAATGCTGACCTGTACTGATGTGGAGGTACCCAGCGCATCCAAGCGAGCTCCTGCGGCGCGGTACAGCTCCACCTACTGCTGCCAGCACTGCCCGAGTAACAGCACGGCTCTGCTGCCCGGCTCTAAGCAAACATTCCTGGTTCACTACAAGTCATTCCAGGACAAGAGCACAAGGAGCTGGAGCGTGCAGGGACTTGGCACTAAGAAGCCTGAAAAAACATAGCTCAGGTTCGCACAAATGCCAAAAGAGGATGTTCGGAACTTATCAGGAGCAGGACACAAACTTCTGAATAGCCCGAATCAAAAGCAAAAATCCATCTGTTTGCACTCTCGCCAAGTCACATCAGAGACGAATTTGACCCCTAGTTGAACGGGAAGATAATCAAATTACATTAAGAGGAAGGGCTTTAATTAGTAACACTTAACTACAGTTACTTTCATTGTATTACTGTATTTTTGTTATGTATGACTTATTCTTCATGAAGTATTATTATGGTAATATTCCCCAAGTTGTGTTGGATTTTATTAGCACTTTGTCTTATTTGACGGCTTTATTCATGCACCTACTCAAGAGATTTTATAATTGTATTATAATATTAGTAATTGCTAATATATTCCTGGATGAACACTGGAATAAGGCATTATAACAATAAAACTGACAGAAAAGGAACCTAACTTTTCTGTACTTCAAAGGTGATTCTCTTCCAGCAAGTATGAAGAATATCATAGGTCAGGACCGCCTATTGAAACACAGACAACTTTTTCACATAAAACTGCTAAATCCCATATTTCAGATTGATCTCAAGGGAGGAGGAACAAGTTTTAATTATTTTGAAGATGCTAAGGTCCACCACTGTTCCCTAGGGAATGATATTCAGCTTCCCTGGGCAGTCACCTCAAACCTCCAAGTTTTCCTGTTAACCAAGGAAAAACTATTTGCACCCCCCTCTAACTTTCACTCTGAGAATAAGGCTCACATGTGGTGTCTGATGTGGGGAACTGCTATTTTGGCAGCATGCATTCAATCTGGCAGATGCTAACTCACAAGGAAAACAGCTGTATCTTCAAAGCTTCTGTGCTGAAACATGCATCAGAGGAGAGTGGACTACTGCTTTTAGCAGCAACTCACAAAAAAGCAGCCAGGTAGGTGAACAAACCAAGGCACTGCTAAAGGAAGACAGCTGGCAAATAAAAGCTTGCAGTCAGGCTTTTTTCCTCAGGTGCAACAACACTGACACCTATTTGTGGACACAGAGTGGAAGGGGAAGATGTGTGCCTTGGCTTTGGCAATGTCAGTTCTTCCAACAACTTCCCTGAGCAGAGGCAGCTACATCCTCTGCTGAGAAACCCCAGAGGCAGTGGTAACACTCCTTCTCTTGCAGATACTGTCCACAAAGTGGGAGCATTTACTCCCACAATGCACTGTAAGTGCTCAAGCCCAAACTGTCAAAGCCTCAAATTCTGTTTTGGATTTTCAGCTGTTCTTTGAGAAACAATCATCCTAGTCTTGCCTAAAAGATTTTATCCTTCTTTCTGTTAGGGAGATATTTTACCTTTCTACAAGAAATGAATCACCCCTTTTGTATAGTTTACTTTCCAGATTCTTCACCTCTTGTCTTTCCTATTCATGCACTGACTGGCTTGACCAACTGGTATTTAGATCCCTACAGAGGTCTCTGGGTGATGATATTGGCAGGTAACTGAGCCTCCCGAAAAACTCTTCCTATGGTCACCCCCAGCAGATTTGGAGCTTCATTTGGAGCTTCCTCCAGTTAATTCCTATATTGTCTCTCCTATGGCTTCTAGGTCACACTTTTTGCTCCTGATCTTGAACCACAATTAAACATTGGGCTTATTGTACTTGGGGAAGTCACATAGCTCCCAGCTAGATCTGGATTTCACACACCAAAACTTTTCAAGCCACACCTTTCAAAGGAAGACAAATCTTATTTTCTTTATGTAATGTTTCCCTGTAATTATTATTAACAGCAAAGAACAGTTACATTAATACAGTCAATATGAATATGCAGGTTGTTATAAATTTCTCCTGGGAGAAAAAACAGACATGAGTTTATCTTTCAGTAACAGATATTTGGTTTTTAAATGCCACTTTGATTTCCAAGCCTTTATTCTCTAAGTGACTTTTTTTTGAGTACAGCAAGATTTGGCTGCTCCCTTAGAAATGGGAGCTGCCCACAGGGTGTCTGTCAGGGTCTGGCACAGTGGAGGGGGGCTGGAGACCAGTCTAGCTGAGGTGTTGCTGGGGCAGGCACTGTCCTCCCCACAGAACAGCCCAACTTTCCTCAGTCATCCACTGCTCCTGTGCAGTCTGACCGTGGAGACACAAGCTGATGGATACAGACAGGCAGACAGAGGAGACAGACTGCCCTCAGCCCCCCACAGCTACACACAGCCCAGCCAGATCTCCTGTGCAGCTTACATTGTGTTAGTGTCTGTGGATAGTCTGCACAGGGGGAAAAGAGAGGACAAGCCTCTCATCCCACATGGGGAAACGAGGTAGGGAGAACACTCACACCAAACTCAATCTGAGATGGGAAAAAGCTCAGCTTGACAAATGAAACATCATCAGTGCTTTAGATGAACACATTCATCAGCAGAGGCATGTTCTTGCCACTTGCTTGTACACCGCACTTTGGCGGAAAGCAAGGGGAACTGAAAGAGATATGAAAACCAGTGGGTTTTCATGGCTTTGTAGTGCTGGCAGCTGAGGACATCTGATTGCAGGATTGGCAAGCTTAAAGACTGGAATTGTGATGCCTCTCATTTTGTAACCAGCTTACTGGTGCCGTTTTGGACAACATTATATTCCTACTGAACAGAGCTGCAATGGAAAATCATGGATATCCTGAGCTGCTCCGCTACTCCTCAGCCACACTGGAGAGGGATTCCATGTAAGCACTGGTTCCTGCTGCAGCCAGCATGTGCTGGATCAGGATGAAAGAAATGCAATGAACTGAAAAAGCACACAGTAGCATGGCTGCAGCAGGAGAGTGTGCCATTAACCAACCAGTGGATGCACTATATAGCCTAATGTCTAAATTTACTTGTCCTCAGACAGACAAGTAAAAATCTTAGTGAACACATTAAATACTGGAAATAACACACCAATATTATTTACAACACGTGGGGACATGGCCTCAGTATCTAAAGAAGTCAGTGGCTTTTCTACTAAAAACCTTGTGGATGTTACAATTTTTAAGTCCCACACTACATCTGAGTTAAATTATTATGAATCTCAAATGCTCATTAAATTAATTGGAGGAGTTCACAGCATCAAAAATGTGTTTTCCATGTCTAGACAAATCTGATTATCATCATGCCCTTCAGAAATACGTTATATATTCCCAGCATATCAGATTTTACATAGCATTACCATTAAATGTGGTCTAACTTCAGCTGACAAACCAGAGAATAATGATCAGGATGGCAATTTACTTCTGCTTTAAGAGATTAATTACATTAATATCAAGTAAGATAAGGTATTTGACAATGGCATCAGATTCTGAATTTAAAACCCCTTCGTTTTATGTTAGATGTATTTTTAAACCTATTTTCACTATGACAAGTAAGCAAGGTAAAATAAAAATCAAATTAAAGTTTTCATTGCATGAAGTCTGCTGCAGTGGTAGTGGAGTATTTTGGGACAAAATGGAATTCCCACTTAGTTGAAAACACATGGAAGCACAAAATTAATACAAAAGATGCTGTCCTAGAATCTGCAGAATTACAAATTTTTCACATTGGGAAGCTTGTAGACATTAAAGCAAAGTGGATCTAATCCTGCTTCCTGAAGATGGTATGAATTTTGCCAGTGATTATTGCAAAAAAGGCACACCTTACTAAATAAAACCAGATAGACAGTCAGGTTATCACTTGCTCGTTCCCTGTTTTGCATCTTAAGCCAGAGTAGCTAGATTCTTACTGTCTACCCCAAAAGGTAAAGACTGTTTCATGGTTATTGGTATAATCATTTGGGGCCTGTTGAAAAAGCAGGTTATTACTATTGCTCCAGAATTGGGATTGCAGAGCTCACAAAAAAAAGTGAATTTAATTCAGCTGAAGCTGTGAAAGACACAGCAGCTGCTCAGAGCAAAGGACAGGTTGTTACTGGCAGTTTCAGACATGGACCATGCTCAATCAGCCCAGACCAGGACCCACTTGTGTTAGTTACTGAAAGCTCCTGCCAGTAAGGTTGTCTCATTCAGGTAAATATGATGCACAAAGCCATGCCAGAAGCATCATCATACCTAATGCTCATTTTCATGTGAAACACTAAGGTACAGAGGGCTTAAATATCCATGGGCTGTGGGCAGTGAGCTCCTGCCCCACATTACATAAAATGCAGGGAGGACAATGTCAACCAACAGCTGGAATATGAACACTTTACTCATGCAAGCTCTTAGGTACAAGGCAATGTGCGCTGAAATTAGTCATTCTCCCAAAGAATCTGCAATATTACATTCACCTGTGTTGGTCAATGCCATTCAGAGGATATTTTGTTGGCTGCATGAAGATGAAAAGAATAATGTTTCACATAAAAGGAGTTATGCTATTGTGCATGCCCTAAGCTTTGTCCTCAGTTTTAATTACTGCTAGTCAATGTTTCACGAGGACAGGAGTAAGGCTGCTCTTCTTTTGAATCCCTTCTTTCTGTAAATCTTTGCTGTCCCAGTTAAGCTAATCAACATTATTACAATGCTTTTTCATGTGAGACTGTCACTATTCTTTAAATGTGCTACTATCTACCAATTACCATTTTCTACCACTTATAACACTTCTTTTTCATTAGCACTTTAAAATATTCTCACGTTCTACAGTATCTCATTAAACTGGAATCTTGATTATTTCTATTGTGCTAGCAAGAGTGTCACTGGCACTATAATGGTCCTTTTTTTCTATTTTAACTATCCAAATGAAGCAAAAATCAGTTTCATTTCATTCTGTCCAGACAAATCCCAATGTCTTTTATTTAAGCATCTGCATTTATATTATACAACCCCTATTTATATTTCCCATGCTACACTATTCCACTGCAATGAAACATCTTTTCATGGCATGTCCTGTCAGGATACAAGCATGCATACCAAGGCAAAATTATGAACAAGACTTTGGTAATTTCCACCCCATTTTGAAGCTCTTCTTAGCACTGCAGTGGCAAACAATCCCTGTGTAGGTGGGGTTCCCTACTTACAGTTGGGCAGATGCACCTTTGTTCATGTAATACTCACTTGCTTGTTCCCTGTCATGCAATGTTTGTGCATTATTACTTTCTGATTGCTGGAAACATTCACCGTGAAGCAAAATCACAAAAAGGAAAGAGCAGTCCAGTTCTTGAACACTGCTGACAAATATGAGCCAAGAAAGAAGAGATAAATACATGGAGCACAGAGGTAATAATATTACTCAGGCCAGTAAAAACAAGGAATGATCACAGAAAGCAAACCGGATCTTTTCTGTAGGTGTCACATCAAGAGGTAGCTTGACAAAGAGTCAAAAAGAGAATGAGCTATTTAGAAGGTATGTGAGATGGAGCTTCGTGAGGAAAAGTGTTAAGTTGTTTACAGAGGTGGATTTACAAAAGCATGTAAGTGATTTTAGAACATGCACCCTATTGGCTTTTAGTAAGGCTGATACTTGTGAAGCACTGAAACTGCAGGTATAATTTCTTTTCCTCTTGATCCACTTTTAAAATACAGATAAAATACAATCTAAATAAAAATAATTACTCAACTAATGTCAAGCATAATCCCCTGAGAGTCCCAGGTGCTGTAAAATCATTATTTGACCTTTGGTGAATGATTTAGACTGTCTACAGTGATGTCTATTTCACAAGAATGTTGTGGGCTACAGTTAACCTTTTGCAAGGGTTCTATGAGACAGTAAAGAAGATAAACTTTGAATGACCAAGTACTAAAGGGCTTTTCATTTTTTCGTATTGTAGATAATATGTAGTAGAGAATTTTCTCTTCTATAAAGAAAATATTTTTTTCTAGATGTATTTATGCTTTGCATGAAATTTACTTTAAATAGGCCCTCTCCCAGAACAGAGGACAGAAAAGTCCATAGTACACCCTGACACATAATTCAGCATAAATAAGCTCTGTAAGCTTAGTATATTTGTATAATCCTGTTATTTATAACAGCGAACATTTGCTTCTACACATTCAAAGAATTTTCTTTCCAACCAATTATAGTGCATACAGAACATCAGAAAAAGACTATACTTCCCTCTCATTAAAATGAAATCTGATACTTAAACTGGAACTGATTGAGACTGTGCCAAACTGTTCAGAGAATCAATTATTTTACACATTAACCTAAGCTCCTCTCAGCAGCTACCACAAGCAAAGATGATGTCAGATACTGGTTTCAGATAAAGACAAAATACCACCACTACTAAATTATCACAGGCTCCATCTGTGCTGAAATCTAAACTGGAATCAAAATAAAAATGTGTTTACAAAATTTCACATTTCAAAGTATACTTTTGACCCTGTGCTGCTTTTCTATACCCTACAATAGTTTTTTTCATGGACTTTAAGTAAGCTTGAGGTACAGAAAATTTTCTTAGTGATCCAAATTTTTATGTAAAAATTCACCTATTCAAACCAAAAGATGGTTACAATTACTTTTGTTGTTATGCATTTCAGTTAGTGGCCACAATACCACACACAGTGTCAAAATATGGACAGGCTGGGTTATTTCACAAAATTATCACAGATTCCAAACCAGAATACTGTGAATTAAGATACATTGCTTTGTTGCTAAGAATTCCGCAGGAAATTTGAATATTGGAGCTGAAGTAAAAAAAAAACAACTCCACAATCTACTAGGTAAATGAAATTGCAGCTGTGCAAACTCTTCAAAAAATTCAGTAAACTGCATTGACATTTCTGGCAGAAGATAGAAACTAATTGTACATTCTGATTACCAGTGTGACTGCCCTGTGTCTTAGGGCTAAATTACTCCTTGTGATCTGCTCACTTAAGTGTGAAATCTTTGAGGATGTCTGCACAAGACCAACATAATGCAGTTCTTATGCTGCCCCTGATTTTGGAGGATATATGCTAGTGGGTCTGCATCTGACTTCCATTTCACTAAACATGCCTGCATGTTTGCCTAAAATACTCTACTTTCTTTCCCTCACTGTTGTCCAGAGCTGCTGCGTTCCTCATTCCACAGCATTTCACTTGCTAGGTGAATTTATTCATTGTGTGATCTCCCCAGTGTTTCGGGATTCCTTGAGCTGGAGGTCAGACTCCTTTTCTTACTGTTACAAGGAAAGAAGGCATATGTGGTCATGTGCCTGTGTCTGATCTCTTCTTCCTCATTATAAGCATTAGGATAAAGGAGCTGATCTGGATTTGACAAGAGGTACAGGTTTCAGAGATATAATGCTCTGAACACTGGTGGTGGGCACTGAAACCCAGATTTACTGGATGAAATAGGCTTCCTTAGGGCAACAAAGGACCTATCTACCTCCCAACCACACATCCTGCAGAGATATTTGAACTGGTGGCAGCTGAATTCCAGTGTCAGCAGTAATAGCAGCTGGGCCTCCATGAATTTCTTTGCTTATTATTGCATCACTTATTACATGAGACAAGGTGCAGACACAGTTGCTCAGGCTGGAACAAAGCTGGGTACCGCCACCACAGAGTGTAGGTTAGATGCAGTTACAAGGATGATTGAGGATAAAAAGCATCTCTGTCAGACATTTTTTACACAGAGTGTTTACTGAATAAATCAAAATATTGTAAGCATAACCAAGGAAATACTTGGGACTTACCAGCAATGACGGTCTTCTGAAAAGGAAATATGAATAAATTACACAATTATTTGCTGCAGAATTGTGAGCAAGTAGCATCTCTGTCACCAGGATGGCGGGTGAGACAAATAACCAGGCAGCAGCTCCAAGCAGCAGAAGGCCAAAAGCCCCCAAAGGCCAAGGGCAGGAGTGGCCAAGAGCACAGGCCAAAGGCAGCAGCCAAAAGGACCTACTTTCTTTCACCAGGTCTTTTATACATCCCTTAGCCTTCAGGCCACATTCTCATTGGCTCTCATGCTACCGCCTCCCATATGATGGATCACTTACAGCTGAGAGCAATCTAGAACAAAACACAACTCCCTGATCACAGGTGCACATCCCTGCTTCGCTGATGTTGAAAGTTCTTATGGGCACCAGCTGATAAGCAAAACCAATGCCAGCAATGTTTTCAGAGTAACTGTCTTTTCCTACAAAGTAGGTGTAGGAAACGAGAAATTTGCGACTGATGTGCAACTGACATAGCTATTTTTGATGGCTTAAGTGAAGAAAGGAAATTTGTGGTTATTACCTGGGACAAAGTTCTTAGATCCTGGGAAAAACAATGCTTAATCTTTGGCAAAATAATCAGAACAAACGAAGTCATACAGTCCATGAAATGGATGAAGTCTGTTTAGTGGTAATAGCAGCATCACGGAAGTAAGAGAAAATGTAGACTTAATGTATGCTACCAAAATCCCAACAAAACAAACAACAAATGCCCCCCCCCCCAAGAGAAGCACTGAAGCACAGAGTTTAAGAATCTTGCACAGTGCACAGATCTTATATATTGCAGCAAACACAAGGCAAAACAAGGCCCAAACCAAGATGCAAGACACAGTAAATTATTTCACTTTGGACCAGTTTGCACACATCAGCAGAGCAGAAGTCCCAGGCAAGGATGACCAGTTGAGCATTACAAGAGTCCTGCTGAAAATAATGAGATTTCTTTCGTGCCACATTATCAGGCATATACTGAAATGTTTTGTTAGCTCAGGGCAAAGAATTCCATACAAGCCAAAATGCTGGATTAGTGAAAGAATTGCTATAAATGTAAGGCAACAAGTAAAAAACATACACAGAGATGCTGTATTCCTCACAGGATGCATGCATATTTTAATACTGGCAAATTGATGGACTCTAATACGGTGAAGCACCTCTTTTGAGATACACGAGTCAAGCCAAATCTCTCAGGAAGAAACTTTTTGTTCTGTGAAACTTTGCTTTCTACTTGTTTTTTCCTGCTTTCCCCATGTATTTTTGGACTTGTTTTTAATGATTATGTGCATTTGGTCCTCAGTTATTCCATCAAATGTCACCCATAAAATATATAACCAGAAGAGGAGATAGCATCTTTGATATTTGGTCTTAGACAAATGACATCTTTTTATGGTATCTTTTACAATACAGATAGATAATATATGAAGGAGACAGCAGAGATCTGTAAGTTTGAAAGGTGATTTGCACTCCTTATACAAAGAAACAGCAATAAAAATAGGACATTTATGATACAATTTACTCCTTCATTAAGCAGCAGACATTGTATGTGTCAGCCAACAGCTATAAGGATTTCAGTATTGGTTCTGCCTAGTGTCTCATTAAAAACTGATAAAAGAAACAGCAGTCTAACTTAAGCTAAACCTGCTGCTTTTGCAAATGAAGTGTGCTGTCACATTTTTACAAATTAGAATGTGTAGAATTTGTATGCCTGTGCAACTACCGAACATTTCACTAAAATTTTAGAAATATCACATCATGAAAAACCTGTTAAGTCAGTTGTGCATGATACGCAATGAAGTACAATTCTTGGTGTTTTCTTCACCTACTGAGTCTCTTCTTTCTTGAGAAAGGTGTGATATTTGACACACATTTTGGGGAGGATTCAATGAAGTATGCATTGTTCTCTGCCATAACCTCACAGCTGACTTCCACAGTCCATATTCTGTCTAATTTCTGAGTCACAGATAACCTTGCAGGCAATCAACTTTTATTACTTTCTGTCAGATAGCTGGGTTGATGTATAACTCTATTTCTATAAACAGGCTATTTCCTCAGCAGGTATCTGAATTTTATCAAATGTATCATTTATCAAATGAAGCTCTTCATATAAGCACACTTTTCTTGGTTTAAGAGCAGTTTGTACTTGAAAGAGATGATCACCATTACAAATTTTTTCCTGAAAATAGCATGTATCATTGCACATAAATTCCTACATAATGCCACATTTTCATATGAAAACACTCAAGTTGCATTTGTATTGCAAATTCATGCATGCAAAGTAGGCATTTGCACAAGTAAAATAAATAAAGGATTGCACAAATTCAAGGGGTTTTGGCATCGCTTAGTCTGATTGTCTATATTTAAGCATCTAGCCTTACACATCCTAAACATAAAGCAGTTTATGTCAACTTTAAAATCCAGGATGTTTACCGTGAACATTTTGTGCAATGCAAGAGAAAGAAGAGATATGGAGCCACCAAAAGTTCACTTTTTAGGCTGTCAGGCCTTGGAAAAGTTATGCACATCTCACTGGTGACACACAAAGTTGTTGGCATATACATTTCATCTGGGTAGTTGCTGTGAACGTCAAGGTACCTTAAACCTTCCTGACCCCTGTGGGACTTCACTGATGTAATTTCAGATTTCACTAAGACATAAGTGAAGAACAACAAGGAGAGTCTAATGCACAGCTCAGTTTCGAATTGTCCAAATATCAATCTAACCACCACTGTTTCAGTGGGTAGTATTGTCACTTTCTTTAGGTGTGCATTTTGATAGACATCAGTGAGAAAAGTATATTTGGTAACAAGCAATATTGTTTATTCATGCAAGGGAGATTTGAGAGACAGATGTTGTGCAAAGATTTGCCAGTTATCCTTTTAAGTAAAAGGAGGAAATACAAAACACAATCATCACAGTGGACTAACCGAACCCCTTACTGAGACAGAGTACTTAGTGAAGAAGGCAGTACTTAGTGAAGTACTTGGCAAAGAAGTCTGAGTCTAGCTTTTCAGCCACAATATATCTAAGCCATGCTGAATCACAGAGATGCTTCTTATTCCTGGAAATTTGCAGTGGCAGATACAGTCTATTAGTTTACATCACGTGGATATGCTTGCCTTTCAAAACATCACCTTTCTGGCCCCACTGCATCCACATCCATGCCTTTTCAGACCTCAGCCTCCTTAAACTTTTTCATGTCTCAACCTAATACTGTGGCAGATTAAATGCTAAGGAGCTACCTAGATTTCCCACCACTGCTGGACTGCAGTCTTTAATCACAGCTGTTAATAGTCAGTTACTTGTCTGAAGCTGTGGATGCTCCTCACTTTCAAGGCAATTACTGCACAGGCTTGAATACCAAATGCAATCTCTGCAACATCTCTCTGTTACTACTGAGGAAAACCAATACAGAATTAGAAATAAAGCCACATTCAGTCAATTGTTGCTCCTTGACGTGGCAAATATATTTATATTATATATGCAAAACTGAATCATGACATTGTATCTGCAGGAGGCAAAACAGCTCTGTCAAATCAAAGCTTCTCTCCTCAAAAATAAATAATTGCATCATGATAACAGGTTTCAGTAAGACACTGGGGCCACATGCTGCGCTGTCTTGATTTTTGGATAAATAAGCCTGTGCCCTGTTGTTTATCAGATGAATAAACCTTTGGGACAGTGTACAACTAGAACACAATGATTCAACATTCAGGCATTTTTAATCAGCACTTCAAAACTTAAAGCACTTAATTAATAGTTAGCAAACATTATCTAATTGAACCTTGCAGTGCTCTCAAGCACCTAGCTACCACTCTTTCTACCTGACAGATAGCAACCCTGCACTTAAAGAAGCTGCTTGCAGCCACCACTGGAGCTGATATAGAGGCCACGATTAGTGCTCAGGAGCTCCTGACTCGTGGTGCAGTTTCATGTTACAGTGACACTGTTCCAAGAGCAAGCTGGGACTGAAAAGAGATGCCTGCTCCTCATCTGCCCTGGTCTCCTGTTGCCTGTCTTGCGCTAGATTTAGCACTCGTGCAGCCACAGAGCCAAGCCACATGACCAGAGGACCTGAACCTACCGCAGAGGTACGGGATCCTGCCTCTCAGGGAGACTGAACTCACTGCACATTCAATGTGGATACCTCTGTACAGCAGCAGGAAGTCCAGCATGTTAGACTGGTTCATGTGGGTGGCATAAGGAATGGGCAGATGTTGCATCCAGAGCCTCACGAACCTTTAGGATGGCCCCCTTATCTATGGAGTGTTCTGCTAGAATGAATTAATCTTATGCATAAGGTCTAAAATGTCTGTAGGTTGACAAGATATCTTTAATCCAGGAGTCTTAGTAAAAAGTTTCCTTTTTGCTTTACTATCTTTAAGATTGTTGAGTTATTACAGAGAGGGCCACCATGGTTAACCAGCTGCTGCTATTCGTGCTTTTTCACAGTAAAAGTAATTATTCTTTAACAATCATCATTGCTTTTGATGAAACATGACTGGGGTTTTTTCTGACTTTTTCAGAGAAAGTATTTGAAGACATATTTTATTCGCTGAAGAATCAATTTATTTTTAATTTTGTCACATTTAGTAATGTATTTATATATAGGAGTTAGATTTCACTGTAAACAGAGGAACAGCCGGTGTTCCAAACTTTAGCTCATAATTATAGACTGGTAATTGCATATCTAATAGTAAGGCTGTAATTAGGATCATGCCCACAGTTCAGGTTATTCTTAGCTCTGAGGTCATAGGCAATTCAGTGACTCAACCAAACATCATAACACTTAACCACTTGTTTTTCATTACTGGGTCTATTACTTGAAATATGTTCATTAAATAAGGACAATGCATACTTGGTCATCTGCATGCAAATAAGATTATTATTTCCAAGCTTCTCTGCTGGAATGACCTTACCCTCCCTCCAACTATACACCTCCAGCTATCAATTTTTTTATGGGGTGTGTAAATTTTCAGAACTTCCTGGGGCTTTTTGGGAGACCACTGTGACTGGGCTGCTAGATAGAAACGGTCCCAGACTGTCAGGAAGACTGCTCCCTAATCCCAAGCAGTAGGCACTGCCTCCTTTCCAATCCACAATGTTATATAAACAAAGGGCAAAGTACTGAAAACCTGCTGAGACCTTTGATCTGCTAGCTCACAGGAGCCCCTTGTCCTGCTAATCTGCAGCTGCTTCTGCTTTCAGCGTTCCCCATATCTTTGTGTGCCTGAAAATGATCCATAAGTCTCCAACTTTTCAGATGACTGTTCCAGCTCTTTTACATTTGCCCCTCTCATCATCCCTCTGCTTTTCCTACTCCATCATACACCCCATGCCTTTCTCCATTTCTGCTCCTTCATTCTCTTTCACATAAACACCAACGTATCTGAGCACCTTTGCAGCTCCTCATACTTCCAAACTTTCTTTCTCCTTCTCTTCTCCCTGGTTCTCTCCCTAGATAAGGTCTCACTTTACTCCTTTCCATACATGTGTTGCTGGCAACTTGATTTCAGTTCTTTTAACTTTCAGAGTTCTGTTTGGGCTCCTGAGTGGACTCCTCTCCCCTTCTGGCTTAGAAAACACCATGAACAGTGCTAGAAAAAAAAATTTAAAAAGAAAGTTCTTACTAGTAAACACAAGAAAATTGAAACATTCCTAGTACAGATCACAAAAGGCAAAACACACAGGTCTACAAGCTTCTTCAAGGTTATTTTTTTAATGGATATTCACTACAAAGTCCTTTTGGGAAAAAAAAACCCAAAAACCTAATTTAGATATAATTCCAATACAGTACAGTGTACAAACACAGTTTAGATAACTAAGATGTTGTGGTAACAGTCTCTGATCTTTGTAAAGTTCTTGTTAAAAAAACCTTGATCAACACACTTCATACTGGACTTGGTAATTGCACAGTGGTTTCTAGAACCAGACTTTATATCTGTGAAGAGCAAATAGAAAACTGAAGAACAGAGGAGCAAAGTTCAAGTCATATGAGCAGTTTAACTGAACAATTGAAATATTTTATAAACAGTGGACTCCATTTTCAAGTCAACTCTGAACTTCGTGGTTTCATGTTTTGCTTTTTTATCACCTGTACTATCTTACAGCTGTCCCTGTAGCATTTGTGGGTCTTTTTCTTACTCTTTAGTCAACAGTATCTATTGTCACCCTAAGCTCCAGCTCAGATTCTGCATCTGTTCCACTTCAAATACTACCAGGGATTAATTAGGCTCATTTTCCACACTCTCCTGATGCTGAATTACAGGTGTTGCTCAACTGCATAGCATGAAGATGTTTGTACTGAGAAACAGAGAACCGAGAAGGCTTTGCCAGCACACCCAGCTTATGGCACCAGCGAATTGGCCTAAAGGATTTTATTTAAGTAAGTGAAGTTTGGTTTCCAATTTGTTTACGGACAATTATGGTTTTAATTAAACTTTGTGACCTTTCTTGTTACCTCAAGACTATGGGTAAGTTGGATGGAGCCCTGAGAAACATGAGGTAGCATCCCTGCCCACGGTAGTGGGGGTACCGGAACAAGAGGATCAGTAAGATCCCTTCCAAGCTAAACCATTCCCTGATTCTATGATAATATTCAGTCCTTGTAAGTTGCAGAACTTTTTTTTTTTTTCCGCTCATACTGGAAACGCATTGTGGGGGAGCGCGTGACACCGCACGAACCCATTCACTCTCCCCAGCGCGCAATTCCCGACAGCCCTTGCGGCCACCCCGACCCCTCGTTCCCCTCACGGCCGGGCCCCGCCCCCCGCTCGCCATTGGCTACTGCCCGCGC
>VZRZ01002702.1:1983834-2042256 GCA_013398175.1 Climacteris rufus | reverse complement strand
CGCTTCCACCGCGCCGAGTTCGAGGCGTTCTTCAACCGCGGGCTCGTCCTCGGGCTCCTGCAGCGCGGCTACGGCGAGCTGAGCAACCGCGACCCTGCCATCCTCGACTACATCCAGGCGGGGCTGCGCCTCATCATGAGCTGCCCCTCGGTGCTGGAGCTCTTCGAGCTGCTGCAGGTGGAAGCGCTGCGCCTGGTGTGCGAGCGGCCGGCGCCGCCGCTCTGCGCCCGCCTCTGCCAGCTGCTGGGCGACTTCCCGCAGTGCCTGCCCCGCGGCAGGAAGCTCTCGCTCGCCTTCTGCCAGCAGCTGGTGCGCAGCATTGCCCACTTCCAGAGCCAGGGCACCCGAGAGGCCGAGCTGCGCCTCTACGTCTCGCAGGTGACTCAGGTCAGCGCGCTGCTGCGGAGCGTCTGGAAGGCCGAGCCCGACACGCTGCTGCCCTCCCTGCAGGAGCTCTTCGCCGTCATCTCCGCCGCGGGTGAGCGGAGGGACACGGGAGAAGCATGGAGTAACGGGGGTGGAGGTTATCCTGAGGAAAGGAAAAGCCTTAGCTCTGGCGGTGGTCGCTTTGCAGGCGTCACCTGGGAACCGTTGCTTTCTTGCCCAGATCCTAAAACGCGGCTTCTTGTCGGTCGAGTAAGCAAAGGCTCTTTTATTTCCTGTCCACCTCTCGAAAGTTAGAGGGGAAATAGCGCTTCTCTTTGCTGCAGAGCAGCATGGTGTTTGGAAAAACTCCCGTTGCCATGCTTTAAATGATAGACTGAAATGAAGTTTTGGGTGCCTCATTAGGAAGAACTAAAACTATGAGTAGCAAAATGCATATTAATTTCTCAAAGGCAGGTGCCAAGAGGATGGTGCCAGAGTGTTTTTAATGGTGCCCAGCGACAGAACAACAAAGGCCAGAAACTAAAGCACATGAAGTTTTACCTCAACATGAGGAAGAACTTATTGTACACTGAGGATGGCAGAGCACTGGGAGAGGCTGCCCAGGGAAATTGAGAAGTCTCCCTCTCTGGAGACATTCTAAACCCACTTGGACCTGTTCCTGTATCACCTGCTCCAGGTGACCCTGCCTTGGTGGGGGGTTGGACCACATGATCTCCAGAGGACCCTTCTAACACAATTCTGTGAAAAGCTACTCTTGCTCCTTGGAACTATTTATCAAACTGGCATTTGTGAAAGGAATATATAAAACCTGGCTATTTTAGAAAGCATACAGTGCCTGAGTTATGGACATGTGATTGTAAATAGGTCCCTTCTGACCTCAGAAGTCTGTGAAGTGCTGTATTACTTCCCATTGAAATGTACCTTTGCTGTTGAGGCCCCTGGGAAACTTAACGTTGTGTTTTGCCACAGGTGGTATGGGTGGCAGACATTTGTTGAAATTGGATATGGGGAATACCAGGTGCATTAAATATCTAGGCTTAAAATAAAGTGAAATAAACGACTTAGGGTATTTTTTAGAAAAGTACAAAGCCTACTTCTCAGTTCCATTTAGGGTGGAGGAGGAGCTTGGCAGATTGTCACTTTCCTGCGTGGATATGAAATGAACTAAAGGAGTTTCTAATTCAGTGCTATTCATTGTCCTTAATTAATTGAAAGGTTTTAATTTTGGTTTGTCTCCAGGGAATGCTAGATAGAGGAGAGATTCATTGACACTTCTCATTGACTTCATTTTCACTGTGGTGAAGCTGTAGGATAGAAGATAAAGCTTGGTTTTTTACAATATGTCATATTCAACTATTACAGATACTTCATTCGAACCTTCTGTTGCATTGGCAAGTCTTGTGCAGCACATACCATTGCAAATGATTACAGTACTCATCAGGAGCCTTACTACAGATCCAAATGTGAAAGATGCAAGTATGACTCAAGCTCTGTGCAGGTAATGTATTTCATTGTGAAGGGAGAGGGGTCTCTCTCTTAAATCTACCCTTTTTTCTCATTTAGGTTTCATTAAAAAAAACCCAAACAAACAAAAATAAAAAGAGGAATTTCTAGAGGGTATTCCATGGGTTTTTTGCTACTTTAAGGTTTTATATATATATTTATGATACTGTGGATGTTACTGACATGGTTTCAGTGTAAGATGGCTGCTTTTGTTGCTATTGTGGTTTCATTCTTCTGCTCTGCTGGGGTAGATGAAGAAGAGAGTTAAATAGAAACTGAGGAAACACCTGTGTTCCTCTTAGATGACATCCTAGGTGTACCTCTCCCACCTTATGGAAGATGGCATAAGTAGGAAACTTCATGGTGTTTGCAGTGAAGTTGAGAAACAAGGCCTTGTTTTCAGAAGATGAACCTTTCTGCTTTTCCAAGAAGCAGAGTGGCATTCTCAGGTGATTCTTTTAACCATCATCTCCTGCTCTGAAGAGAGGAGACAGTTAGAAATGAGTTTTACTGCTTAGTTTAGAAGGTTTTCTTCTGCTTAAACACCTTCCTGATGTTTTTAGTAGGAATCACAGAGAACAGCCTCTATTACTACTTTCACTCCATCCCTCAGAGGTTTTTCGGATGTTCTTTCAGTGACAGAGGAATAGGAATTATGTAAAAGCAATTACATATGTTTGTCACTAATCTAACCTTGAGTAAAGGTGGTGGAGATGAGTAGCAGTGTTAACAGACTGGGATTCAGATTGCAATCTTGGTTATATCTTCAGATATGTGAATAATAGTGAGGCAGAAAGATGACAGTGATAGAACAATGAAGACCTTGAGGTTGTTTGAATTGTTTTAAACCCTATTGAAGGAGCTGTTATTGAGCACTAAAGGGTAGGAAAATGGGTAATGCAGTTAAATGGGACAGTTAGAAATGCATATTGTTTAAAAAGTAACTTTTACTAAGCCTTAAATGAAGAGTTTAGTTCTCCAGTATTTTAAGTACATCTCTCTGAGTGTAGTGTAATACTGAGGCATTCATGTAGTGTAGTGCTTGGATATATTGGTGAAATACTGAGGGCTTTTTTCACACTGGAAACATTCCTTGTGTTTACATTAAGTTGAGAACCTGTATTTCATTGGAAAGCATAATGAAAAGAAACAGCATGAGTAATGCAGTGCTGAGCTTTCATTACAATAGGAGCTGTTACTATCAAATAAGTGCTCTTTTTTTAGTGCCAGCCATGTGGTAGGGTTTTTTCTCTTGTTTTTCAAGGGAAGTGCAATCTTACTTGCTTTGATCATTCTTTGAGGTAATACTTGATCTTAAGAGCTCTAGTTTTGTTCTGTGGAACCCTGTTGGTTTTGTTTGTGGGTGCTGTCAGGTCAACACTGTATCCAGCTTTTTCTACCCCTGGCAACCCTTTGCAGTTATGACTCTGTTCTAGCTTATTAGAGCAATTGTATAGAGGTTAATGCAGCTGGAATGTCTGGAGCACCAGATGACAATGCTGTCATCAGGCTTGCAGCATTCCCAGG
Organism: Climacteris rufus; assembly: GCA_013398175.1. NCBI lineage: Eukaryota > Metazoa > Chordata > Aves > Passeriformes > Climacteridae > Climacteris > Climacteris rufus. The sequence continues at coordinate 2,038,839 of VZRZ01002702.1, read as the reverse complement.
AGATGCAGAACTCCAGGCACAACGAGGTCTCCTCAGGAGAGTCAGCAGAGCTTTGGTGACTGCAAATTAGAGACCTTGTTGCTCACTTCCTAAGTATAACTTCCATGGCACTGTGGAGTCTGTCTAAAGTTGAACATGGAGTAGTAAATAATTTATAATTATCAGACTCGTAAGTTGAATTGGGGGGGATGTATATTTGACACAGGATCATATTAGAAAGGGTACTTGGCTTTTGGCTTGAGCTGTTTTTAATTGATTTAACTGTCCCATGAAACCTTACCTGAAGCATTTCAGTGAGGAAAAACTGAAGCTTGTTGAATCTATTTGAGGAAATATGGCTACTTTAAGGGTCTACTTAAAAACTCTAGGAGGAAATGTACTGCCTGTATTCAGGATCCTGACAAGTATAATGCTTCTTTTCACTTCAACCCAAGTGTCTTTGTTAAGAAAAACTGAAAAATCTTGCTAAGATAAACTCCAGATATGACCAGGTGCTTTGTCCTGAGGGTAAAAATGTAAAAAAATACTTCAATTTTTTTGGGGATACCGGGTAGTCTGAGGATCTTCTGTTGCTATTTTGTTTTTTTTCCTAATCTGATTCACACCTGAGCTGCCAGATTCTTTGATGTGATGAAGATTTTTGTGAAAAAAGTTAGTTTGAGGTTGCACAAATACCTTTTTTTTCTATTCAAAGATACAAACACACTGCCCTTATAAGGCACAGACATGTAACAGACCTGCTCATTTTAGGGTGGTATGAGGCAGAAGGTCCTCTTGAGGCTTTTAAGGTTCTCATAATTTGGTCAAAGAAAACATCCTCTGTTTAATATTCATCATGGCCCATACTAATCTGACTTTTAAAATTAAAAATGCAGTCATTGTAACAGAGAAGAAGCCAAGTAAATGCAACCAAAATACTTTGCCTACCAGATCTAAGATTTGCTGCTTTTGGGGACAGTCTGAAGCTTGTCTGCAAGTTTCCTTTTCTGGCTTTTGTTTCTACTCTTAAAAGCCCTAACTCTCAGATTAACAGGGAGATGTTTTAGAACGGAGATCTACAGAATACTCTTTACTTGTCTAAACAGCTAATTAAGAAAACCAAATCTGTTGTCATTAGGCTTAAATTAGCTGTGCAGGTGTTTGTGCTGAAACCTATCAGGCCTGCAAATTGGGGAGGAGAAGGTTTGAAGATAATTGGGCTGTGTGTTTTGGGGGCTGGTTTTAGGTTAAGGTTATTTCTTCTCAGACAAAAGCAGTTTGGGCCTGTGTTTTTAATTCTCTGATTTAGCAGGTATATGGCAAGGTATATAGTTGTTCAGAATAAACCTATTTGAGTTTAACATCTTGAGGAAATTAGAGCTTTGTGTAAAATTCAGAGCAATAATTATAATATTGCCATGTTTTTTTCCAAATTTTTTTTTTGTAATAACATGGAAAACATTTGGTAAGATCTGTGCTTGTTTGTTAAAAAGGTGGTCCTAGAGAAACCTTAGCATTTTATATGTGCAGATAGTACATAATTCTAAGATAAATACATTTTACAATGTGTGTGCTACATGTTTTTCAGATCCAAATTATAAAGTCTGGGTAAACTTAGGTTGTTTTTGGTAAGACAACCTGTCCAAACTGTTTCTCTGGTGTTACTAAAGATCATGACTTTCTTTTTTGTTTGGAATCTGAGGACTGAATCCTGGTTTCAGTTTGGAGCTCTTAATTTCCAGGAAGAATATAGGGTCTGATAGTTTTGCTTCAGATTGATAATCACTAACTTTGCTTATTTGTAGTGATGGTGGCTGTTTATTAGCCTGGTTACTTGTAACCTGTTCAGTCCTGTGCTAGAATTTAGCCTCTTTCTGTTTGTAGAATCTTGTGGAGAAATAAAGTCCAAAATGCTGCCTAGTAAAACCTCAGAAGAATAAAGCCTAAATTTCTTATTTAGCTGACACTGCCTTACAGTATTGTCTGTGTCTTAGAATTGCTTCAACTAACCTGCTTGTCTGCCTTAAGGATTGGTATAAGTTGCCTATTAATTTAGGAGGGTAGAATACTTCTGTTTTGTGTTGCTGATATTTCACTGGATTTTCTAGATACTGGAGGCCCCTTCACTTTCCCTTTTTCCTAGCTCTAGTGAAATTCTTCCATTGGAGACACATAGCTGCTCAGTGTATTTAAAAGTTACAGGATTTTGCCATTTTAATGGAGAGGATTTGAGTTGGCTTCCAGAAATGTAGATGTAAGCTGAAGAGGCTTCCTTAATAGTCAGTTTTGGTCTGCTTTGAGATAAAAGGTGTAAGAGGGAGGGTCCCAGGTGCAGGCACTTTTTCACCTTCAGTAGTTCAGTTTTTGCCAGACGTTAGTTTCATGTCTATAAAATCAGGGTCCATTTTCTAGACTAACAAGAAACAATACAAAATATTTATTTTTATATACTTAAGTATTTTTAGGAATGTGTATTTACTTCTGATGTATTAAACAAATTGTTATTAATTTCAGAGTTAAATGACTTGAGGTATAATCAAAGTTAGTTTACCACTTGCCTAACATTGCTGCCTGTGTGTGTAACAAGGTAATATATAGAATCTTTTTTGTTGAGATTAAAATTAAAGGCATATTGGTTGTTTTATGCTCTTTTTTTCTCCAATTGTCTTTCAGAATGATTGACTGGTTATCCTGGCCTCTGGCTCAGCACGTGGAAACGTGGGTGATTGCACTGCTGAAAGGATTGGCTGCAGTCCAGAAATTCACCATCCTCATTGATGTCACTCTGCTTAAGATCGAATTGGTAGGTTGGAAAAAACATTCAAAATTGAAGGAGAGGGAGAGGAATTTGTAACAGCCATGCAATTGTGTAGCATCTTTTGTGTTGCAACAGATAGTATCTTCTTCCTCTGCAAATATGGTGTAAATGTATCTGTTGCTTTCAGTTACATGTAATTGCTGTGTTTCAAATGTTGTGTGTTTGAAGATCTGTTTATGTTTACCAAAATTTTACTATGCAGATTTACTGAAATAAATGTGGACTTTTTTTAGGTCTTTAATCGACTTTGGTTTCCTCTAGTGAGGCCTGGTGCCCTTGCTGTGCTTTCCCACATGTTACTTAGTTTCCAGCATTCTCCAGAAGCTTTTCATTTGGTGAGTTACTAAATAAATGTTTTTCAGTGCCGTAAAATACCACTCCCTTGTGATTTCTAAATGTGTGTAAAGAGCAACACAATTGATGTGCTTGTATTTTGTCTGTTGGAAGGTCCTAGAATCAGGTTCCTGTGCTCACAGACCACTGGGCTTTTTTGCTTCCACATTCAGCTGCTTCCTATATAACGGGAAGCAAGCATTGTCCTTCCTTGTATGTACCTATTTCTGGCAGTACTGTCTGGGCACCACATTCTGACTGTATGCTTCTGGAAATTCATTTTGTGTGGTGTGAAATGGGCTGATAAAGTTGGTCTGCTAGTAGGTTTTCAAGGACAGCTGTTTGGGGAAGGCAGATAACCAGTTATCTCCTCTGTAGAACCTAGTCACCCTGAGTGGGCTCATGATACTAAGAAGTACTTCACTGCTGTCTGTGTTTCAATGTTCATGGACAAATGGATTGAAGGAGATTGTTTTTGATGGCCTTAAAAAGGCATTTCATTAGTTAAGGCCATAGATAGGAGAGTGTGACAGTGACTGTTCCTATTAGCACAGCAAGGTGTTCCCATGCTCAGTGTTCAGCCTAAAGTTTAGGTGAAATATGTCTGAGATTTAACAGTAGCAGCCTGGCACATTGTGTCTAAGGCACCCCCAGGGCTCTGAAAGGATATCGAGCCCTTTGTTTAATGTCAAAGCAATTGCCTTATGCCTGTTACATTGCTTTTTAGTGATAATGTCTGAAGTGCCTCTCTCCCCCTCCACTGCCCTAATCTTGGCCTAGGATAGAAATTTGAGTCACAATTGGAAGAACCAAGTAGCCTTGAATATGTTCAAAACATAAATATTTCGTATATTTACTGTCTTGCTTTTTTTTTTGTTCCTGAGAGACAAAACATTAGAAAAATGTAAAATATGAGATAGCTTATTCTAGAAATAAGATTTTGATTTAACAAAGAAAATTTCCATTGTAGGCTGTGTAAAGTACTACATAAATATATCTCCAGGGTTTCCCATCTGTTTTTGCTCCAATTTAAAGAGTCGTCTTCATGATCATTTTTTATTCCTTGTTATTATTATTCAGTGTTCTATAATATTTCCTGCACTTAAACTGCTTGTTTACTTTCTTGTAAAAAATGGTCTGGTTGTGAAATGGTTAAATGCACATTTGATAAATAGAAATGAATTTACTTGGCAATGCATCTGAGGTAACATTTCCCCCTCCTTACACTTGAGCATCATTACCATAAATTAATTGTATTTTTTAAAGAAGCAGTCTTGCACTTATGGTGTAGAACTTATCATGATGATAAAAAATCTACTGATGTATAAGAGTTTAATGCAACCTCAAGCCAGAAGTGATACTTCTGTGTGTATTCAAAGTGTAACTTCCAGTGTTATACAGCCTGCAAAATTTGACTGACAGAGCTGAGAACCTGTACTTTTTCTGTTCTTCTGTTTTGTCTGTGCAGAATTGCTGTATCTCAGATCTACTTTACATAAATCTCATTCTGGGAGCCCAGTAGTTGCTTTCTCAGTGCTGTCCCACATTTATGGAGTAGAAGAGGGAATTTTTTCATTGCAATAGCTTTCACTGTTGACTCTGTGGTACAGTGCACATTTCATCTTGGAACTTCCATCTCTTTTTAAACAGTCCATGTCTTGCTTACCTGAAGAGCAGGGCTTGTTTCTCAGAGAATAACCAGTATTTGAAAAAGTGGCAAATTTGTGTTTTGTACCTGTTCCCTTCTACTTTGGCATTTTGAAGTATATAAATTCTTGTCATTTGTATACATTCCTAAAATTACTATATTCTTAGTTTCTGTTCTGTATTTCATGTCTTAGCTTACAATTTTTTTGGTAGTAATTAGTAATGTGAAATCATTCCATCAACTTCTTTCACAGTTAATCAATTTTGATTACTTGGAAACTGGGAAAGATGTCTGAAACATTTTGGTTCACAGTGAGAAGTCCCTACTCTTTGGGATTTGCTTTGAAGTAAATTTCTACTTGATATTTTAAGACTACTGTAAAATCAGTCTCATCCATTTAAAAATAGAAAGCTATGCTGAAGAAGAAGGAGGCGATAAAGATTTCTGATTTATACCCAATTTGAAATAGTCCTGAATCTGAACTAATCCACAAATAGATTACCATAGCTGAGGTCAACTTTCAACGCAGTGAATGACATGGTCATGGCTTATGGAGCTGAGCTCCCTCACTAGGTGGAGCTGTGAGTCAGTTTCCTTCTTGTAGGAATAACAGGAATGTATTAATTGGCTCGTGATTGCAAGCATTAGGTTCTGTGTAAGGAAAATTGAGAGGTTTGTTTTAAAAACTATATCTTTGAAATTACAACAGAATACTAAACTGTTAGTGGTGGCACAAAGCAAGAAGTTTGCAGTTACTATCCAGAATAAGATGAGTACTCTCCTACATTTGACCATTTAAAATCTTAGCATGCACCTTCTAAGTTCATAATTCCAAAGCTTGCCATGTGAGTTGAAGAGAGCATTGAATAATTAACTGTGCTGCTTTAAAATTTTCATGTATAAAGAATGTGTGTTCTCAACCACTTATTTAATAAAAAAAGGACCCCTGTCATTTGGCATATATAAAACAATGAAGTTGTTTGTAGAAGGAAAACACCTTTTTGTTTGTTTGTTTCCCTATTCAGATTGTCCCACACGTGGTCAGTTTGGTTCACTCCTTCAAAAGAGATGGCTTGCCTTCCAGTACAGCCTTTTTGATGCAGTTGTCTGAGTTGATTCACTGTATGATGTATCACTATTCAGGATTTCCAGAGCTCTATGAACCCATTCTGGAAGCTATTAAGGTACATCAGGAATGTTAAAAGGGTGAAGTGTTTTTGTTTTGTTTACCCAGGTATGAAGCTTTAATTCCTCAGTTCTAAATTATTCAGAGCTTCCATGTGGAGAAAGGCGCTAACCACATAATTTCATATCAATCCTAATGGTGTTTGAAATATAAAATAAATACAAAGCTTTGAAGGAGAAGGTTGGGGGAGGGAACAAGGACAGGGTGGGCTGTTTTATCTCCTAGGCTATCAAGGATGGCAGCAAGACCTTGAAGGAGATTTGGAGAACAAGGGAAGATGCAATACTGCTGAATGAGAGGACCTAATATAAAAATAAATATAAAAACCTATTGAGTGTGTTAAATGTTTCTCTTTTAGGATATGCCCAAACCCACTGAAGAGAAGATTAAATTGATTCTCAGTCAGAGTGCCTGGACTTCTCAATCCAGTTCATTGCCATCTTGTTTATCTAGACTTTCTGGAAAATCTGAAACTGGGAAGACAGGCCTAATAAATCTAGGAAATACTTGCTACATGAACAGTGTTATTCAAGCACTTTTTATGGCTACAGAGTAAGTGCTTCTTAAGAGTTCTCTTCATTGCAAGTTGATTTTTGTGGTTACTGCGTTCTTGATTGTCACAGAATAGTAACATGTCCTGGGGTCTCTCAGCTTGCTGGAGATGAGTGTGTTTTTTTGCACACTGTTACTGATTGCTCTGTTAAAGTGCAGCTGTGGAAACTGCAATTTTAGCCATTACAAATCCTGATCCTTCTGGCCAGTGTCAAAAGACAAATCCTTTCTTCCCTGCTGCCCTTGCTTGCTGCAGTATTGTAAAATTTTTTGGTGATGCTTTTATTATAATCTGAAAGTATTAAAAAAATTGTCTATAGCCCATTCCTACACACTTAAATGTTTAAAGACATAGCTATTTGTTAGTGTTAGTTCTTACTGTGCAGTAGTTTTGCACCTGCATTAGAGCAGAGTCCCAAGTATTCAAGTGTTACATGTTTTGCTTTCTTTCAATTTGAAGTAATTATCTGAGCTGAAATGGTAACTGCATTGTTAGAAGTCTAGCAGTAAACTTATGTCTCTTTCATTTCAGTTTCAGAAGACATGTTTTATCTCTGAATCTAAATGGCTGTAATTCCCTAATGAGAAAATTACAACATCTTTTTGCGTTTTTGGCCCATACCCAGGTATGTCAGTTTATTTCATCTGTTTTTCTTTAAGCCTAGATCTATATAGCAAAATTAAGAAACAAACACGATGCCGTGGGAGTCCTCTTGAGTATATCAAATATAAATGTTATAGGTTTTTATGGGAATGAGTCTGCCTTCAAATGCTCAGATGGTGTGGGTGGACTTAAGAAATACACATTTCTTTAAGCATTTTGTTGTTTTTATAAATAGGCAATAATAGGTTTTGTTTGAGAAGCCAAAATGAGAAAATCCTAATAAAACCTGACTTGATATACAAGCTGACTTTATGTAACTTTGTAGAATAAACATTCTGCTAGTGTTAGAAAGACACAAGACACTTCTGTTCTCTTTGAATAATAGCAAGAAGCTTGTGAAGGGGATGAGGCTGGGTCAGGTTCAAAATAAATGGGTGCTTAAGAAGTCCTGTTGTTCTGAAGGAAGAAAACAGGTTTTTTAACTCGACAGCAAGAACAGTAGCTGCTATTATGCATAGTATCTGGCTTGCACTCACTAAACATTAATATTTGCCAGCAGGATCAACTATTTTTATCTTGGTGCTAGAGGTGATTGCTACAAAATTAATGGTTCTCCTTTTGTATGGTTAAGTTCTTTAAATGTTTGTGTACCGTGTGCTTCATTCAGTTACTCTGGGATAATGTAGTCCAAAGTTCAGTTGTTAATATTAAAATAATATAACCCATTTTTAAAGTAGTTCTTATGTAACCTTTCCTGTGCTTCTCACATGAATAGAGGGAGGCATATGCTCCTAGAATTTTCTTTGAAGCTTCCAGACCACCGTGGTTCACCCCCCGATCCCAGCAGGATTGCTCGGAATATCTCAGATTCCTGCTAGACAGGTATGGTTATTGTGCCATTAATGGCAATGTATCTACAGCCTTAGCCTTACCACATAATGATGAACTCTTAGGAGCAGTTGTGTAACAGTTCCATTGCATGAGTGGAGATCAGGAAGCTTCAGCCTCATTGCTGCCATTCTCTGGTTTTCTGTATGGTCTGTGAGCTGCTTTTCTTCAGGGGTTTAATGTGTGGTGAAGTCTGGATGGCATCTTGAATACACCTAATTGGAAACAGGTTGTGATGGTAACAGTGTGCCACTTTTACAAATCTCAACATGAGTGTTACGTTCAAGTCGTGGTCCTGTTGTTAAATTAATGTGGTTGCTGAAAGCAGTTTAGTTGTGCATCTGGAATTTCATGTTGGTGGAGACAGTTCTATTTCCTACAGGGCGTGTCAGTCACAAAGAGATGTACATGCCTTTATAATGAGTTAAATAAACAAGCAAATTAACTGTGGCAAAGATAAAGCAGTAACACTTAAATTCATTAATAACCTTCTTTTTTTTTTGGCTTGCTCAGGTGGGGCTTAAGCAATGATTAGTTTGACAGATTCCACTTCTGGGGTTTATCATAACAATGAAATAGTGTTCTCTTCTTTTTTCCCCATGTCTTGGGTTTCTTTTTCAGTTTGGATTTTCTTGCTGTAGTTTTTTAACTTTCCTGGCTGCGGAATTTTGACCTTTTCTTTGGAAATAGTCTGGCAGTAGACAAATAGCTACTCCCTTAAAAAGTCTGACATACAGGACTAGTCAACTGGAGAGCTGATTTTTTGAGATAATGTAATGGTAAATAATAAAAACTTCATTAAGTTTTTTTAATACTTGGCACTTCTTTCAGTATATCTATTGTGTTCTGCTATTTGGGAGGAAACCCACAATAAATGCATATGTGCCTCTCATAGTCTGTTTTGGATAGCACAGACCTCTATGGTTCAGCTTGCCTATATAAAAAATAACAAGCAGCTTTTTTAGTATAAGATACTTCTAGCCACTTATCCATCTGTATCTTTCTAGTTCAGCTGGGAAAAAAAATTGAAATAGTGCAGCAATATTTGGGAAATAGCACAGTTACTTGGATTTATTTTTCTTTTTGTCTTCAGGTTGCATGAAGAAGAGAGAACTTTGAAAGCATTGTCTTCAGCCAAGAGTTCTGAAAGTATAATGAATGAAGAGTCCCAGGCAGAAGAAGCTGTCCATAAAACACAAGTATTTGCTGAAGCACCTTGTGTGGGAAGTCAGGAAAGAACTCTGATAGAGAAGATGTTTGGAGGAAAGTTGAAGACTAACATATGCTGTTTGAACTGCAAAAGTATGTCTCAAAAGGAAGAAGCTTTTACAGATCTCTCTTTGGCTTTCTGTCCTCCAACTTCCTTAGAAAATGTTGACCTAAAATGTATGGAACATTCTGAAGTGAAAGATGACTACATGGTGCAAACTAATACTTTAGCAACCAGTCCTGCTGCAGAAACACCTCTCAATAGTTTGGAAGTAAATCGTGGATGTGACACAATAATGAATGAAGGAACCATAGAAGATTTTTCTAGTGAGTCAAACTCTGAGAATACCACAATTTCTGAACTGAAAGTTCAGAATGATGGGGATATGTCTCAGAGCTTAGTAGGTAAAAATACCCTGTCAGTTACAGACTTACTCAATTATTTCCTGGCACCTGAGATCCTTAGTGGAGACAATAAGTATTATTGTGAAAAGTGTGCCTCTCTACAGAACGCTGAAAAAACTATGCAAATCATTGAGGAACCTGAATACCTCATTCTGACTCTTTTGAGATTTTCATATGATCCAAAGTGTCACATAAGGCGCAAAATCTTGGACAATGTGTCTCTACCACTTGTTTTGGAACTGCCAGTCAAAAGAGCAGCATCCCCTCTAGCTGTGGTTTCGGGAGGCTGGTCTGTTGGTGTGGAGATTTCTGAGACTGGAGAAAACCTTGCTAAAAAACTGAAGCCCTCAGGTGCTGATGAAGTGACCTGCCCACAGTTGGTGCCCTATGTGTTAAGCTCTGTGGTGGTGCATTCTGGTGTATCCTCTGAAAGTGGACATTACTATTCATATGCTAGAAATGTTACTGGTTCAGGGCCTTCGGGGCTCTGCCACCAGTCTACAGCTCTTTCTTTAGTTTCTCCTCAGGATAAGTTGTTGACAGAGGAGAGTCCTTGTACTGTTGTAGAAAATGAGCTGGACACTGAGATGCCAAGAGAATGGTTTCTGTTCAATGACAGCAGAGTGACATTTACCTCATTTCAGTCAGTCCAGAAAATTACCAGTAGATTTCCAAAGGACACTGCTTATGTTCTTTTTTACAAAAAGCAAAACAGCACCTGTGGCTTCAACACCAATCCGGCAAATGGACTCTGGGTAAATGGAGACCCTCCTCTACAGAAAGACCTCATGGATGCAATTACAAAAGATAACAAACTGTACTTGCAGGTAAGATGGAAATTCTGTGTGAGGCATGGTCTTAAGCCTCACAAGAGGCAGTCTAAAGGAAAGAATGAGGTTGCTTATAAATCACCAGTTCTTATAAATCATGAGTTTGACTTCCATCTTGGTGTTGCTGGACAGGTTTCATAGTAAGGTCATCACTGTTAGATGGGAAATGTCAAGGAAAATGGCATAAACTCATGTCAGTTTAAATTTTTAGTGGAGATGTTTGTATAGGCTGTTTAACCACTTGTAATTTCATACAGGAGAAGGTTCATACAGTTCAAACTTTAATTGCCTTTACTAAATTACAAGAGTAGCTTAAGTATACTTAAACACTTCCAAGTGATGTTGTTACTAGTGCATTTTCATTAATAGTGAGCTTTTAGTTGCATAACTGTGCTTACCCAAATGCTGGAACAACCAAAAGGATGACCAGATGTGGATGACTAGATTCCATTTTCCCTTTGCTGCCTGTTCTGTCTCCTCTGTGGCACCAGCACTGCCAGCAGCACACTCCCTGTGCTCCAAGAACTTCACCTAGCTGTGGCAGTGTATTTGTTTGCTGTTAGAAAAACATGAGTGTTCTCCACATTTCAATATGTTTTGCTTTGAGCATTGCTGCTATTTTTGGATGGTCTAGGAGTAAAAATGTGTTTTACTGTGTGCTCTTTGATGGGTTAAGCTGTTCCTGTAAGGGTTATAGGCCAACTGAAATTAGAAAAAACAGGTAATTTCAGTTTAGAAAAAAGAGCTCAATCTGTCTGTGGAAAATCTGTTACATAGCTGCAGGATTTTTACAAACATGAACAAGAGAACTGAGTTTAAATTGCAACTCTGCTGCTGTTTTCAAACTGTGTGGTTAAAGCAGTTACATCCTGTCTGCTTCACTTATGTGCCACTTCTCCTCTTGACTTTGTCTTGGCTTCTGTAGCAGCAATCTCTGGTCACAGAATCACAGAACAGTTTGGGTTGGAAGAGGCCTTTAAAGGTCATCTAGTCCAAGCCCCTGCACTGAGCAAGGACATCTTCACCTAGACCGGGTCACTCAGAGTCCCATCCTGCCTGGCCTGCAATGTTTCCAGGGAGGGGGCATCTGCCACCTCTCTGGGCAACTTGTTGCAGTGCTTCACCACCCTTGTTACAAATAATTCATTCTTTATAACTCATTGAACTCTACCCTCTTCCAGTTTTAAACCATTACTCCTTGTCCTACTTGGGTTTCTTTTCCTTTTTAAATTATAATCTCAAAATTAAATTTTTTTTCCAAGCACATTGGTTTTGTTAGTTTTTTAGTGTTTTTTGTTTGTTTTTAGATCTTTTATCCGCCTTTCGATTTTGGCTTTCAGTATTGGCCTTCAGTATTGGCTTTCTTTGTAGTGTTTTAGTCATCTCAGAGTTGCTGAGCTCCTGTCCTTTTTTCATTTCAGTTGATGCTCATTACAAGTGCTCAGTTACTGTTTTTTCTCCAATTAATGCTAATACTGTGATACACTGAATTACTCTAATTTTGAGATGTCGTATTTCACTGTTCAGAGTTCTAAACTAGCATTTTCCTGCTAAGTTAAGAATATACTTTTCTGTCCTAAGAAAGCCTTCACTTTTTAGAGGAAATCTGAAAAAACATTCTCTATTTTACTGCTTTGGTTTTGCTCTTTCATATCAATTTACCAAAAGGTAAACTAACATTTTTTCACTTTAAATAACTAAACCTGCAATATGGGTAGCTCCCACTCCATTTAAAACGAATTTTCAAACTCATTCTGGGAACAAGTGGAAAGCAAGGAGAGGTGCTCTGCATTATTGTCAGTCCAGAGGACTGTACTATCAAGTTTTACTTACCTGACTTAGTATTTTTTGGGATAAATATAATCAGCCTGAAAGCATGCAATTTTTTTTTTTTTTTAGAAACCAGGCTATTGCTTGTCAAAATGCCAGTGCTGTAAGCTAAACAGGTTGGTAGTGTAGTTTAACTAAACAGGCGAGGTCTGCTATTTTAATCAAAATTTTTGGTTGATTTCTGGTACTAGAAGTAGGTTCCTTGTTATTCCTAGTAAATTACTTAGATTTTGATGTGTCATACAATTAGCCAGATGCCAATGAATCCACATATTGCTGGAGGTAACATAGCACTGTCTTCAGGAATATGGCCAGCATATCTGTGTAGACAGTGTCCTCCAAATATATAGTTTTGGAAATGAGTATGCATTTCAGTCCTCAGTAGTGTAAAATAGTTTCCAAGTTTGGCTGTGTTTTTGGAAGAGGGCAAAGCAAAAAAAAACAACTCACAAGCACTATTTTTAGTCCCTGTAAAAGTACATGGACAAGACTTAAGCTTAGTGCTTTCATGGTAATATGACACAGTCTTCCAGGTTCTTGGCTCTGTTCCTTTCCTTCACCAAGAGGTGGAGAAGAAAAGGAAGAATTGAAGGTGACCCCTGTAGTTACTGAACCTGGTTTTAAAGTTGGCTCTCATGGCCTTTGGGGAGGTGTGCAGTGATGAAGTGTGTTGTGAAGGAGGCTGTTGATAGGAGCTTTGGTGCTGGTATACTTTGTTTCTTTTAGGGCCACTGTCTTTTTCCGTTTGGTCTTTCAGACCCCAACACCTGCCTTCTCTCTCTCAATTTTGAAGCTCTTGGCCAATTTGAGAAAGGTATACTAAAGCTAAAGAAATTGCTGCAAGGTTTATTAAACTAGTTGGCCAGAGACAAAATAGTGTATGATATGTCTGATGAGGGAAAAGCCTATGCTCATCCCCTTCTTAGATATCTTAAGAAGCCTCAGGAGCATTCATCTGGAAAAGCAACTGGCAGGAGGCAGAGCTTTCTTCTTCCTTCCACTTGTGCAGGTACATTTTCCAGCAGTTGACTCTGATTTTTATGAAGTGCTTGAGAGTTGCAGAGACTTACTGACATTAAAACAGCTAGCATACAATAATCCTAGAAAGCTAAAAAACTTCAACAAATAGAAACTAGATAGCTTGTCCATCTCTTGGCCTTCTGTCTGAGTGTCTTGTTACTCTGTGCAGTCCATTGAATGGAAGGCAAATGCGTTTGTAAGTAATTCATGTTGATTTAGTGGTCTTACCTTTAAATTTTGCAGCCAAGAACAAGAGCATTTGAAATTTGCTAGGATGAAAATTCATATGGAACATGTATCAAAACCTGTTTTATTAACTTCTGATTAGCAGTCTAATATCTGAGTAACATCCCATGTTGGTATAAAATAGAATTTTAGCATAAACTTAGATGGATATAATTCTTTTCACTTTTATTTGCTGACATTGAACAAAATTGTACATCTCGGATTGGCTGTGCATGTTCAACTTGGAAGTTCAGCAAAGCCATTCACGCTTAGGAGCCCAGAAAGGAGTGATGCTGCCTGAAAAGCACTTCCAAGGACACCAGGTCATGGTTTATTGTTTTTTTTTTTTTTTTTTAATTATCTTTATTCTTTCCTTTCAGGAGCAAGAGCTTAGTGCTCGAACTCAAGCACTTCAAGCTGCCTCAGCCTCTTGCTCTTTCCGCCCCAATGGATTTGATGACAACGATCCCCCGGGAAGTTGTGGGCCCGCAGGTGGAGGAGGAGGGGGTGGGTTCAGTACCATCGGTAGATTGGTCTTTTGAGTATGAAGACAACCTGGAATACACTGGTTCCAAAGCAGCCCAGTACTGCTGAGGACAAATAAAATACTGAACTCTGTCAGATATTGTACCAAGTTGAGACTTGATCCTTGTCCAAAAGCAAATATTGGTGTTTTTTTGGTTGTTTTATTTGAAATAAATAAGCGCATCATGGAAAAAAAAAACTACCTCTTAAAAGTTCAGTTGCTTTCATAGTAAGACATGCTTGCCCAAAAGACAGAAATTTAGGATTTTTAAGTAGATGCTAATGACACTGTATTAAACTGAGCAAATGCACTTAACATCAGTTTCTCTTGTCCTCATCCACTGAATATGAAGCAAGTTTGTTTCACTCTAATGGTATTGCTTTATGTGGAAACCCATTTTTGGGTGGGCTAACTTGCATATGTAGTCTCTCACCCACTGCTTATTTTCCAATCCAGTACCTTTGTGGATTTTCAGAGATAATGCAATTTATAATGAAGGCAATAACTTAAATGTGACATGATACAGTACTTTCCAGGTTAAAAATTATTCAGTCTATTTCCAGTGTAAATGAAAATAAGAAAAAAATTTATAAATATTTGCTAACTTATCCAAAAAAGTGCATGTTGTGTAGGAACAAGGTTTTTAAATAGAAATTGTTAACTTTGTAGCATTTCTAGTTGTTTTGAGGATTTTAAAATTATTTCAGGGAATATATCTGCTGAGTATTGGAAAGGAAGAGATTTTGTATGTGCCTTGCAGTACTGTAACTTAAATTCTCTGAGGCTGCAGAAAATGAGAAAAAATGTCTTAGTAGTCAATTATTTTTTGTCAGCATTAGAAATCAAGACATTTATAGAAAGCTGTTAGGTTTCCAGAAGTGAAAATCTGGTAGTTTGAAATGCATTAAGTGTTGCCCTTATTTTTTTTATTAAAAACATACATACCTAGTGATCTATAACTTTCATGGCCTGCACTGCTGAGAAAAAACTGGTCATAAAAATGGAGCTGTGTTTGTGAAGTAATGGAAAAGCTGCCTGTATTGATCTTTGCTTATAAGAGTCCTTTGAATTTTTTGCCTTTGTTTTCCTTGTAGTGAGAAGTTTCTGGCAAGGGCAGGATTTTTTTTTTTTTTTTTATCTGCAGAAGCCTAAAATGATTCTGCCTACAGAGCAGTGTTTGCTTGCTCATTAGGGCAGCAGAGGTTGAGGATCCACTCTTGAGTCTTGGCAGAAATAACTTTGGTTTTGATGTGCAATGAGGATAATAGAGGTAAAGGATTTACGCTGTTGAACCCAGTGATTAATTATTGAGTAATCTTAGAGTGAAGTGTAAATTTATTTAAAGTATTTTTACAAAATTCTGCACTGTTTTGCTGTGGTTTTATATTCTATTAGGCAACAAAGTGCATCCTTAAAAAGCATGCAGACCTGGCAGGTTTTAGCATAACTGTGTAAAAATAAGCAAATTTCTTAGAAAATGCTTTTAAAAAGCGTAACATAAGTTGAGAGAACAAAATCTTATGATTCTAAATATATGGAGTTTAGTCTGAAAGGTAACATAGCTTGCAAGCTATTTTTATATTATCACTAAAACTATGCTATATACTCTAGGTTCAGATGTTATGCTCAAGAAAGCTAGAGCAGTTCACTTTGATTGTTTTTTTTTTTAATACTTTTCAAACTTTCTTGTGACAGTTTGTGATACCTCGGCTTTGACCTAGGCTTTTCATTTCTATCTCAGCTGTAGGTCTCTGAACCAGGGGTTCAGCTGTGGAAATGTGGAATGTTTTGAGACCAGTGTGAGGAGCGTTCTCATTTCGTTGTATTTGGACGAGGTTTTTTGGAAAGCTCACTTTGCTTTGAAATTGTGTAACTTTTAGTCTAAGAGGGTTTTTTATTTCCTTTTAGGCTTCTCTACCAGTTTGCTCTGGTTTTAAAGTGTTTTATAAGACAGGTTAATTTGGCCTTTCTCTCCCAGATTATGAGGATACACTAAAAAACTATCTATTCTTTGCATTACAATGGGAGTATTTTGTTGCTGTATCAGTTACTGTTCATTTTAAACTACTAGTAAGTAGAAGCAGGGGCAAATGGTTTTACTCTATATGAAATAATAATTTTGTAAAGATCAGTTTTGTTTTTGTTTTCACAGTAAGAATACAAATTATGTAGCCTACCTAAAAATAACATGCAGTATGACTTTTGTATACCTGTTGTACTATATTTATTTCATGAGCTCTTAAAAGGCTTTCTACACCCTTGTTTACCTGTTCTAAATTAGGTGTTAAGTATGGAAAACGTACACGAGAATAATGCAAATCAGGTTGGATCTGCTTAGGTGCAAAATGATGGATGTCTCAAACTGAAAATAACTTCTTTCTTTCACCTTGTTGACTTCTGTCGATGCACTTGCTTGGGGTTTTACAAGTAGATTTTAAAAGTCAGAATACCTATTTGCAAATCTGCTTGCTGACCTGATGACTATCTTAGGCCAATGAGTCACAACTATCCAACTGGGAAGGTTTCAATAAACCTAGAGGAAGTGGAGAATTATTTCATGCTCTGAAATGTTCACCTTTTTTATTGTTTACACTAATTGTGTTGCATGCCTCTATCTTCTGGACATAATATGAGAGAATAATGTACATATGGTACTCTGATTTCTGTTGCCTGTGAATGAATGATGGATGGTTTGTTTATTGACCTTTTTGGCTCCATTCTTAATTTGTTTTCTAAGCTGAATCAATAGAAAGATAAAAAATACGTAAGACTTTCAGAAGGTTAGGGTTTTTTATGGTTTCTTTTCATGAAAGAGAGAGAGTTGTACCTAGCTCCTCAAGGGTGATATGTCTTTTCAAATCATATTTCCTGGTACCAAGACAGACTGTGATTTGGTCTTTGTTTTAATGGGCACTGGAGTTGTATTAACTTTCTTCTGTGCAGTGAATTTTGTAGTTTTTTTTATGTGGAACTGTGCAGTGGATTGCTGTGAACGTCACCCCTGTAACAAGTGATTACAATATCTATGAGCCCATTTAGCCAGGATGAGGAGAGAAGAGGCTTCTTATGGTAATTAAACAAATCACACCATCTGACTAGCTTTTTTTTTTCCCCTTTGTTCCCTTCTCTGGAAATCTAAATAGTTTATCTTTTCTATGCTCTGAAGGTTTAACTTCATGGGTAAGCTTTAAAGATTTTTTTATTCTGCAGCAATAAGTTTGCTCATAGAATCAGTACTTTTTTGTATCGTGACAGGCAAAGGGCAGAAGCACTGTGAGCTAAAAGAGTGTTAGAACAAAAGCAAGTGGGTATAAACTTTCTGTAAATAAAATTTATATTGGAAACAAAATTCCTAATTACTAGAACTAATTCTGGAACAGCCTTCTGGGCAGAGACCTGCTTTGAAGGAAAAGCCAAGTATGTCTATGAAAGAAATTAAATGCAAAGTGGTGTCTGAATAGTAGGCAACTAGACTTGATAAACCAGAGGTCCCTTCTAGTCCCTTCCTAGACTTTTGCTCTTCTGTTGGGTTTCCTGTCTTGCTGCATTGCCAGTTTTGATTTTAAGGCTCAAAGAGTCAAGTATAAATGAAGGGAATACTAAGCTGTGACATAACAGCAAAGGTTAACTGTTCAATTTTGGTTGGTGTTGGTCTCTAATTTAGGGGAATGAGGCAGAAAATATTCCAAATCATGGCAAGTGGAAGCTGAGAGGAGTTGTGATCCAAAGAAATGTGCTCAGTTTCTAACACAAGGCTGGTTTCCCTAGTTAACAACCTACAATGAGATGTAATGGGTTATAGCACTTGGTATCCTCAGTAGCCTGTAATCAAAAGTAAATTATTGGACTTTTTCAAAGGGTGAGCAAATGATCTATGATGTAAACAAGAGATCAAACTAGACCATCTTCAAAGCTTTCATGTTCCCTGTAGCCAGTCATCATAGGTCTACCTAAGGCTGAATTCATAGTTGTGAGTAAAAGGCTCTTAAATCTCCTAGGCAGGGGGTTAAATGTGACAGAGAACTGAGAATTGTGTGATGCTGTTCGGGTTGCGCCCAACACGAGCTCTGGCTGTGATCAGTGTGCTGTGGCTGTGCTGTGTAGTGTGGCACTGCCCTACCACGTGTGCTTTTTGTGTTCAAGTGCGCACACACATCCCCCAATTCACTGGGAGTCTTGCTTTTGCTTCAATGAGAGTGTCTAGATCAAAGGGACAGTGAAAACTAGCCAGAGTGAGGCAGAGATGAAAACTTTTACATAAAATATGCTCCTTATTTGAAACAGAAGGTTCTTTTCTAGCTCTGCAGGATTCTAGACAGGAATGTGGGTTCAGGATACACGTGTTGTTTCCTTTCTTTTTTCTCAGTGCAGGTAATATTTTTAGGAATTGGATGTGCAAGTGCTTCAATAGACGTCAAAATGCACAACACAGTGTGCGTGGGTGTTTCCTCGCAGAGTCGGTGTGGGAAGGAGAAGAGCTGGTACCAAACTGAAATAAGACAACTACAAAAAGGACAGGATGGCTCCAATCTGATTTCTAAGTTGCATGTGTTTTAATGATAATTTCACTGCTATAAAGCTGTAACTTTAGTGCAGTTCCACCAAAGGTTACTTTGTCAACAGCCCTGTGCGTTATTGGACCTTGATCTTTCTCAAGTATCCATTTTACCATCTTATCCATTGATATTGTGAAGGAAAAAATCTCAGTAGGCATATTGAAAATATGCTCTGAGGAGAGTATTTCAGGTTGATATAAAAAAATGAATTCAGCAACAGGATCTGTGATTGTGCAAGCAGCTGTAGTATCATACAGCATCCTCGAGGCCAGCGGTCTCCAAAATGTTTGATTGCACACCCCTATCAGTAAAAAACTCTTAAGTGTGCACCCAGTATATGTATATTTATTCATTTATAGATTATATATGTACTACTGTACTAATTTATTATGTACATACACAAGAGTAGAAATTGGAAAAGTATGAGAGAAAAGTGAAATAAAGACTATTTTTAAATTATTTAAAATTGTTTGTTAATTGTACAAAACATACTTTTTTCTTGCACCCAAATGGATTGTCTTGGAGTGCATGCACCTCACTTTGGAGACCACTTTTCTAGGGTATAGTCTTGGTAAGAGTTTTAGCTATATGGGAACAGGTATCAAAACTGACCAGTTTATAACTACAGTTTCTTTTGCTCTGTGACTATAGACTGTTGTCTTTCACTTTATGCTTCATGACTATGTTTTGGATCTCTGTTCAGAGTTCTTAGAAAATTTGGTCCAAGGGCTGTGAATGCTTTTGCTGTTTGTTTTCTTACAGTGTGCATGAAATGACAAAACAAGAGGTGTCAGCCTTAAGTGGTTTGCAGAAATGCAAAGCCATTCCAGCTGGGAGCAGGGGGTGCAGATCCCTTGCCAAACACAGGGATGTGTTAGTACCTGGCTGTAGAGGTTAGTACCATTTTTCAGCTGACTTTCCCTTTCTCAAGTGTTCTCTAAAGAATTACAGTATGTAGTGCTCAGCTTCTCAGAGGAAGGGTATTTAATTTTCTTGCGGTGTCTTTCACAGTTGAAACCATTTTTGCAGTATGCCTGTTTGTAAGTCTTGTCAACTGGCATAAATTTTTAATAGTATTTCATATCAGGTTTTAAAAATCAATGGGGCAAAATAAGTGTTTTACTGTTGTGTGTTGGGCTGCATGAAGAAGTCGAAATATATATTTTTAAATGCCTCAGAAAGTCTCTGAAAATACCTATGTTTTCATGTGTTTGACTTGAGATGAAAGATGGATGTTCTAGTAAAATGTGAGGGGTGGGCTTCTTTTTAATTGTATATTTTGTCTGTAAACCTCAACTTGAAGGATCTCACACAAGGAAAATAAGTCTGCTGAGAACTCTTAGTGGGCCAACTATATCTGGAGAACCAAGTAGCTGAATTGCCTGTGTGTTTAAGTTACAGCGATATGACAATGTTTTATTGGAGTTGTCTTCTCAATTGGTGATACTTAAATCTTGAAAGAAATGACTTCAACTTGTTGAAATAATAAAGGCTAAAAAGCAGCTATTCCCAATGAGCATGGAAGTTATGGCACAGAAACATTCAGGCCACCTGTAAATAAAGACATGATTCTCAAAGGCTGTTTTCAACTTTGCTGTATTTTATCTTGAGTTGCCACAGACTAAAAGTTGAAAGAAGGCTTTGGGGTTTGGTTGTTTTTCTTGACTACAGGAATACCTTAGGAAACTCAAACAATTAACAGGCCAGTTAATAATCTGTGAATTACTGCTGCGTGGTGAACTGTGTGAGAGGGAAGGGAAAAGTTTGGGTTGCCCTTAGAATATGTAGTTTGAAGTTGAGTCTCCTCTAGTTGGCTGCCCACAGCTCCCTCTGGCATTAGAAACAGCTCCCTTTATGTGGTCTCTGGATTAAATTTGGTACTGCCTGTGAGGAGAAAATCGTGGGAACCTCCCCTTCATCTAAGTCCTATTCAGGCTAATTGTGGAATTATTCTTGACCTGAGCTGTTTCAATTTTGCTGTGATTAAGTAACTTGAATCCACTAACTGCCAAGGGAAAGGACAGATCAAGCTTTATGATAACAAAGAAACTAATCTTTTTTTCTATTTTGCTTTTTTTAAAATAAATGCTTTGGCTCCAGCAGGAGCTGCTTGTTGTGTTTTGTGCTTTAACATCCCAGGTCTGCAAGAGGTATTTCCTATTGCTGAGACCATAAAAACAGCAGCTATGCAGAATTCCGTGGGGAAGGGAGTTGGCTGCAGTATAAACAAGCAACTAGGTGGGTGATTTCATCGTTGGGATTTGTCTGCTGTGTTGGGGATTTGATGTGCAAGAAGACCTGTAAGGATAATGCTTTTTTAAAAGAAGTTTCAAATGTTTCTGTGGCAGAAGGATAGTTCCTGGAGTGGGGTACTAGGCAGTGTCAGTGTGATATTGCATGGCAGCTACAAGAGCAGGATGTGCTCTGGGGGAAGGCATGTATGGAGAGACACAAATGCTATCAGTGCACCAGGCTGAAGTGCACCCTCTGTTCACAGACCACAGCTTCAAGTGTAGTCACAGATGAAGACCATTTCCTTTCTTTGGGGGTATCCAGAAGCAGAGTATTTCTGCAACTTCTTGTTTTCTTGGGAGCAAATCCAATGTGGAGTTTGAGTGTTATGGTCAGTATTTGTCCATTTGTGAGTGCACAGAGTGAGCCCCAAGTTAGGAGGCCCTTCAAGTGAGCAAGGTTGTCACTGCTTATTTGACAAGGCTGCTTTTGAGCTCCAGTCAGCTCATCTCCATCTTACTTGGTGCCCTTAGGTGCTAAGGATTTGCTGAGTGGGAAAAACCAGGATGAGCTATAGAGTAGTAGCTCACTCACATTCTCCAGCTCACCTTCTGGGAATGGGCATGAATGCTCAGCTTTTGATTTGATGAAAGGAAAACAACCATAGGGTTTTAAAAAAGGAGAGCAAAAAGCTGGAAAGAAATGTGAGCAAGAACTTCAGAGTGTGTGGGTATGCAAAGCTGTGGATTTCCTACTCTTTTTGGGCCCAAAGAGGTGTTTAAGCAAAACCATACCAACTTCACATGTCATGGATACATAAGGAAAAAACGTGGGAAAAAGTATAGTAATCATTTGCTCAAGGTAATTGTGACTATTTGTGTTTTCATTATTATTTAAGCTAAAATAATGCCCAGTTTATCCCTCTACGCTGTATTTAAGCAATTTTTTTTTGCACAAAAGTAAGTATTTTGGGGTTTGTCTTTTTAACTTCATCTCCTTTGGAAATAGCTGTTTAATTTTTACCAAATAACTTTGTGCCTTTCATCCTTTCCCTGCTTTTTTGAACGATCATGCACAACTTTTTATATAAAGAGGTGTGAGTGTCTATAATAATTAGTCTAATTTAGTGTGATGAGTATATTACTGTAGGTCATAGATAGCCTTGTCCCTGAAACCTTCTTTACCCCAGATTTTTTTTGGATGTTTGTTAACCTTCACATCAGAAGGTCCCAGCAAGATTGTTCTCTTTACTGCCCTCTTATTTTAGGTGCACCATGAAAACCTGAGGGAATGCAGCCAGAGGCTCCCTGGGTAAGAGAAACTACAGTATCATCAAGCAGGGAAAATTGTCATTTGGACAGTTTTTTCAGGAGCTCTGTTGTTTATTAGTGGTTTTCCACAGTTTTTCCCTGCCCACTTGGCAACTTTCTTTTCTCTCTTTCTCCCCTAAACAAATTTGGTTGAAATCATCATACTTATGAAATGTTTCCTGCTATGGCTTCAGCAGGGTTGTGGTGTTTTTCTTCACATCCTCTGTCCCCCCTCCACATTCATATCCCTTGTTGACTGGTGATACCCTCTCCAGGACACAGATCTATCTTCTACACTGCATTCATATCAGTACATGGCTGCACCTAATTCTTTCTTGGTTAGCTTCTTAATTCTGCTGTGACAAGTATAATTCCTAAATTTATCAAAGGTGAGATAATGAAAATGAATTAAAAAGCATAAAATCAACAGTTGGATCTGTATAACATGAAGTGAGTTTCTGCAAAGTCTCAGGTTTGCATTTAAAAAGTCAGGCAAGCAGCAGTTATAGTAAAATGTTTTCTGTGTCTTGAGCCCTTGGAAGAACTCCTGCTAAGAAGGGGGTAGTATAGCAGTTTGCTTCAGGTATTTGTAGGGAATTAAACTATTAAGAGGTTCTCACAAAGGCCAATCAC
The DNA here is from genome assembly GCA_013398175.1 of Climacteris rufus. Classification (NCBI taxonomy): domain Eukaryota; kingdom Metazoa; phylum Chordata; class Aves; order Passeriformes; family Climacteridae; genus Climacteris; species Climacteris rufus. The sequence continues at coordinate 2,016,055 of VZRZ01002702.1, read as the reverse complement.
TGCTCATTTTTATGCAAAAGTTTGTGGTTGCAGGTGCTCAAACCATCAACAGTTCAGTGCCAAATTAGGTATTTTTATGTTTGACTCTGAATAATGTTGAACTCCAGGGCAGCACAACCATTCTGCTGGTGGTGGGGTTTGGTGGTTCAGTGTTGCCTGGAGGGAATGGCAAATTATGGCTCTCTGCATTCAGATGGAGCCATGGACACTGGTCAGGATGGTGAGGTTGACTTGGTTTTCTTCATCTGGAGTTCAGTGGACTAAGTGACGCCACTTATTCTGATTGCCAAGTAGAAGCTTGCCCTGTATTAGCAGGGTATGAAAAGTGTTCTACCAAATAGGTTTGCAACTTCCAGAAGCATTACTGCTTTTGAGGACACAGGAATTTCTGAAATTCAATTTCACAGTTGTTAGTTGTAAATTAATCTCTGCATATGGATATTGTATGTGGAGAACAAGAAAGAATATTTCTGATTAAAACTGCCCTGACTCAAGTATTGTTATACAGTCTTGCTTGTTTTTTTCTCTAATTGTCCTACTTGAGATATCAGAATTGCAACTTCAGCTGTGTTTTGTTTTCAAGGACTGCTGTGCATCCTTTGTTGCATCCTCATGTAAAGTTATAACTTCCTCTGAGTGACATAAGATTTTATATATACTCCAAGTATTATCCTCCAATATACTCCAAGTATTATAATTTAAATGTGAGTAGTTTTACACCACTTAGTTGCTGAGGTCCCTGATGTGGTAATTCTGAAGTAATTATGTGTTTATCCAGTAGGGAGCACTAATGACACTGCTCTGTATTAGTCGATATTCCCATCAAATTACTAGGTGTTGTCTTAGTTTTGTGCTATGGAGCACTGGGCTGGGCTTAGGAATGTAGGGCTTTTTCTAAGTCACTTGTGTGGCTGAAGCTGTGTTGAAAGTAGTTTTGGAGGAAAAGAATGTAAACCAGGAGTCTTCAGGAAATGCTGAACTAACACTTACCTGCAGTTTGTAGTCACAGCAGTACTGTAGTTCTGCATTAAATAGCTGAGTGAAGGTTTTTAATGTAGAAGTTGATCAGAATCCCTCTTAGAGCAGCTGGTGCTCAGACTGTCAGGATAAATGGCTGACTGCTGGTGCTACAAGTATCTTAAATATCTTAAACATGGTATTGCATTATCAAGGTGGTTCCTGCCATTTTTTATGTAGGCAGAATCTTATCAGCAGTGGGTGAGAAGGTGTTTTTATTAATTGACTTTCAGGGTCTGCCTTTGTTTCAGAGCTCAGCTGGACATGAGACAGTTTGCTGAAGCTGAAATTCCAGTGTCCTCAGGGGTGATGCAGCATAAGCAAGGAAGACTTGTCTTTGACTTGTCAAATGGAGTTTGTGGCCAGCAGCTTAAAAGTAAAAATCCTTTTACTCACTTCATGAGAAAATTAGATGGAGCCAATAAGAAAAGAGAAATAGAGGCACAAAAATATTTCAAAAGAAACGGGTATCTCAGATGTGTGTAAAATGAATAAAATGTTTCGCCATGCTGCCCAGCAGACCCACTCACTTTGTTCATGATAGCTCAGTGAGCTGTTAACCTTACTTCTGGAACACGAAAATGCTGCCTATAGGAGAAAAACATGTTTTAATTCTCCCCTAGGATAATAGAAGAATTTTAATAATGTGACCAATGTATATTAATCTTCCTAAATACACAGGCAATCTGAAACAATCATACTGAGAGAAGCCGGAGTTATAGTAATGCATCTCATTCTTGGATGAATTTAAGAATAACTGTCTGGAGGCCATGTCTTTATTAAATCATTTGTAAGGACTTAAGGGAAAAAAAACTCCAACAGCCATGCTGTGATGCTGAGCATGAACTTGTTGTATTACCTCTGGGCTTATTGTATTAGCTGATGTTTGGTTTGAATTTGGTTTGAATTGAGGAGACCACTGCATTACCTCAAAAACAACTCCCAATTTTTATTCTTGCTATTTGAGTAGAGTATTTTCTATTAGAATTAATAGAAAAAGACGGGAGGAGATCTAAGCATGAGTAAGATAGTGTCTTTAAATAAATTAACATTGAAAATGGCATCTTTCTGTGCTTTGAAGTCAAGCTGGTGTGGAAAACCTGCTTGCTTGGGGGAGAATGTTCATTGATTAGAGGAATTTCAGTTTTTCTAAATGAGAATGGGTACTTTTCAAAGGGCAGTCATAGGTGTTGCTGGGAGATACATGAATTTTGTGTACTTTTTAAAAAATATGAATGCAGTTGATTAATGTATCTATCATAACAGTTAGTTCTTTTCTGCTTTTAATTGCATTTGTCAGTTGCTCTTAAAATCTACCATATGGTAACAATCTGCATTAAATCACTAGCCTGCCTGAAATTAAATGGGAGTCTTGCCATGGACTTTGGCAAGCCCGGGATTTCACTCTGCTCTTCATCTCGCATGACTATTGCTATTCAGGGTGTGGCAAATACACTATATTCTGCATCCTCGTTTATGTGAGCATTTGCTGAGCAGATGTTAGGGAGCTAAACATGTTCATTTCAATGCATGTCTCCTATAGCAGGTGTAAAAGGGAGGCCAGCTTGGTCTGAGGTGTGATTCTGTTCTCTTGGAATCCTTAGAGCAATTACAGTTTCTGCTGAGTCAGAAACATCGCGCTGGGTTTTTAAAATGCAGCTCTAAACTAAATAAGGGGGTGGAGTAGGTGACCTCCAGGGGTCTCTTTGAACCCTATTTGGGGATTTATCACTTCTGCTGCTGTGAGTTGACCAAGCCAATCCTAGTGCAGTGCCAGGGCTGGGGAGGGGGTGATCAGAGGAGGCTGGGGGCAGGTGGGTGTGCTGGGCTTCCCCTTCAGCTGCTCATGGGGTGTTTTCCTTGGCGTTGCCTCTGCCTGAAATGGGGCCATCATCTAGCCATCTGTGGTGAGGGAGAGTGCCTCTATATGTGTAGAAAGCGCTTGAGCTCCTATTTTCCATGAGAAACATTGGTCTAAAGGTACAAAGTAAAATTAGTTTAGAAGAACAGTAAGAAAAACCTCCCTTGCCAATATTTTTGTTTTTCAGTTGCAAAATAACACTCTGCTTCATTAGTTCAATAATGGGGGGAGGCTGTTTGTCAGAACCCCAGTTTACAATGAAGATAAAATAAGAATGCATAACTGGCATATCTTAGCCAGAGCCCACTGTGGGAGTCACTCCCACAGTTATGTCTGGTGCTTGCCAACTCCTACTGAGCCTGGTATTTTCCCATTGCATTGTTTTTACTGATAGCTTCCATTCAATAATAACAGGAATCTTTGCAAGGGTGAGAGACTGTCACTCTTTATAATTGAGTAAAGAAGTGTTAAGTGATTTCTACAGCCACTGAAGAATGTGTAGACTACACAATAAAGCAATCTAAGGATTTGTTCTTTTTTTCTTAAAGCAGTTGGTGAGCATTTTATCCCATGTTCAGATATAAAGTAAAATCTTTCCTGTTTTGAATGTCTTTTGGGGAGGAACAGTAAATGAGGGAGGAAGGCTGCCAGAAATAATCACTAAATGCCCAGCTCACATATATATATATGTAGTCACAAGACGAAGCTGTACAGAGTTTTGTGTCGCAAAACATGGAGTACATTTTTATGAGCAGTCATAGTAAGGAAATAAGGCAGTCAGAATAAGATGATACCCTTTTTTCCTCATGTTTTCCCAGTGAAGACTAATATGTGACAAAAACTGTTTAAATATTATTACTGTTTAACTGGGAACTCCTGATATAACAGCAGAGGACAGAAGCTGAGCTCGATTTCTTGCTGGAAAAGTGGAGCGTGCTTGAGATAACCTGCCTGCTCTGTAACAGTCCTGCACTGCAGAGGGATGTTGTCAGCCTTCAGCGTTCAGACCCTTTAGAGCCCCTCCACGCTGTGTGGAGAAGAGCCACGATAATAAATTTTTCCATCTGCTTCTTGTTAGGAGTTTGCATCTTATCCTGTCCTTCGCAGTGATCTGTGCACTTGAGACAGCCAGGCGTGATTATTTCCATTAGCGAGAACCACGATCACACCCTGCAAAGCCCATCTGGTCCAAACCTGCTGCAGATTTCCTGCTGAGCAAGGCAGGTTGCTCTGAGATCATCACCCTGATGGCCTGTATGCTGACAGGGTCCTCTTCCTATATGTTGGCCGTGTTGCTGTTCCAAGCCCAGTCCAGGATTTGCCTGGAATGGTTGTCCTGTTGCAGGTGTGGCGTTCTGCAGCAGGTGTGTTACACCACGCAGCAAGTGTAGGGGATTTGCATATAGCAGCCAGAGTTTGAGTGAGCTGGACTTTGGCTTTGGAGCTGTGTGTCAGATGAGGTATGGGAATGACCACAGGCCTGGAATGTTTGTCATGAAGTCTTCAGCTCCTGCAGGGAGCTTCCCTTGGTTGCCGTGCTTCTGTTTCACTCCCCTGCAGCTCAGTCCTACAGATCAGGTAATTTATGCTGGAAGGCAGGAAGGAAGGAGAGGTGATTGGTGGGATGTTTTTAGCTCTTGCAAGGTGTTCACTTGGAGGCCGTGGTGGGGGCTGCCAAGTGAGAACCAAAGCCTATAAACACCTGCACATCTTGGTCATGCCTCAACCATTTGTGAATTCTCAGGGAAGATTAAACACGTGGGAATAATGCTTTGTACCGCATCAGTTCATTCTTGAGTCAGCTTAATATTTGATTAACACAGAGATAGGAAGTTGCTGAATGTTTAGTTTAATAAGCACTTTAAATTTTGGTGCTGAAATAAGCAGTTTGCATAAAACCATTTGGTTTTGGGCACGTGCCTTGTGAGGTCTTTGTAAACTCTGCAGAGCAGGGACCACTTGTGTGACAGTGTCTGGCCAATACACCTTTTTGTGTAGTTTTTAGATCTTGATTTTCTGTGTATAATATTGTATTACTGGCAAAACTAGTACTAAATAATAGTTCATAGCCTCGTAGAATTTTCTTTTTTGTTGAAGCTACTGTGGGGTTTTTTTTCTAAGCAGAAATAACCCCTCAGACTAGCATGCCAGTACTTGTGTGAAGATTTCTAAATTCCAGTGTATGTTCAGTATGTTTTTCGGTCCCCTTTCTCCTTGGAATGGTCTCTAAGAATGTGTAGGAGCTATTTCGCCTCAGTCTTTACCTGTAAATTAAAATTAAACTGTAAGGAGTAGAGTTCACAGTGACCAGAACCTACTTCTATTTCAGAAGGTGTAAGCTCATCAACACATGAAAAAAATGTAATTCTTGTATCATCTTTAGGATGTTTCATATTACAAGTAGATTTTTAACATTTTTAAGATTCATAAGTAATAAATGTAATACAATGCCCAACCCTTCCTGCTGTGGAGCATTGACCAACACACTGAAGATGTGGAGAATTCCTTGTCTGTAGGAACTAATTGTAACAACTCAAAAGTCAGACTCATTGGTAGTTTTAATGATTCTTAAGCCCACTAGTGTGTTCTAGAATCTTAAGATAAAGTTTAAAGTTTCATAGGTGGATGAGCCAAACTAGCAACTGTCAGCTATCAGAAGGAAGAGATGCTAACCTCTCCCCTCCTTTCACCTTGATCTGACTTTGGCCTTCATAACTGCATTTAAATCCGTTTAAAGCACTGAAATGCCTTTCTGTCCTGCTGAATGTTCCCACAGATATTCTGGCTTGTTTTCAAAACAGTGTGGCGTGTGGTGTTGGGTCTTTTTGTTGTTGGTTTTTGTTGTGGTTTTTTAAGTTCTGCTGGGATAGTAAATTGCATCAACTTAGTTTGCACTTGGACAAGTCCTGGTGTCAGCACAAAGGAAGGGGTGACCTGCACAGCTGGGAAGTGAAGGGAAAGACTGTGAGAAGAGGATATTGCAGAAGGAGAGAGCAAAGCCTTCCATTTCTAGAAGGGCTGGCTTGTTAATTTGACTCATTTTTATCACAATGGTGAATACTTGTCCTTCACATATTATAGATGTCCCCTTCAGAAAGTTGAAGGAGTGCAGGAATGAGAGTGGTGGTGTAATAAATCCTGCTAAGTAATTCACTGAGGTGATACATGTATCTTTGTCTCATACTAAGGTGTGAAGGAGGTGTCAAAACTTGCATTAGCAGACAGAAGGCACCATAATAATAACATTAAGAATGGAGTTGACCTGCACTTGATTTATTAATAACACTAGAGGAATTTGAGCTGATTTATCAAGATGAGACTTAGTACTTCTACACAAATAGCCCATAAATCATTCATCAATGACACCTTATTGAAAGTTATGTTTTGTTGTAATTTTTTTCTCAAAAGCCTGTAGGCACAGAAAACAGTTTTGATCTGTGTTCACATGTAATAAAGCTCTTTCTCCCTCCTCCTCTTACAGAATTTTGGGGTTGGGATTTTTTTTTAAGATCAAGGATATACCAGATTCATACTACTAGTACTATTAGTTTGAAAGGGCATGAGTTTGTGATGCTCATACAGCATTAAAAGGCTGCATGTGGGCAGTCTGAGGTGTTCTGGAAAAACCTGGAATCCTGGGTTGCTTGGGTGCTACTGCTCCAAATGATAGTGGATTAAAGTTTTTCTGGATGTTTTCAGAGTAAGGGAATTCTGCAGTTTAAAGATAAAACCTTGTCTCTCTAATGTTACTCTGTTGCTTTGCATTTGGTTTCCCAGCAGTTACCTTTTTCCTAGCGCTGTGCCTTGCACAGTCCTCTTCCCACTCAGTCCACTGGAGCTGAGGGTTATTTTAGTTCAGCTACTCACAGGTAACACACTCCTTCCTCCTGCCTGTTCCAGTACACCTGCTTGAAGCTGCAGCCTTGATCCTTGTTGTGAGCTACTTTCCCCTACACAATTGGGTCTGATGTTTCGTGTTTCTCTGTTTCTCAGCGCTTCTCTTTTAAAAGTGATGATGGTTTTCTTTTCCTTTGTAGAAAGTACCATATGGCCTCAACTAGTGCCCTCAGCCTCCCAGCTTTCCCCCACAAGTGTGCAGTACCTGCCACAGGAGGGTCCCCACACCTAGTGCAGGATTTGCCTCTGGAGTAAGAGCACAAGGAAAGACATTTCATGATTGCCAACAGCTGGATGGAAAAGGGTCTCATGGTCTGGTGGCTTGCAGAGCCTAAGGAGAGGGAGGACAAATGGTGGCTTTGGATTTGGTTTCGTTGGGGGTTCTCTCCTGTGAACAGGAAGCAGGATTTCTTCTCTGGACTGTGCCTCATGGAAACAACAAACAAAAGAGGAAGTACCCACTTAGAAATGATCGACACGGGGAAGGGAAATATTTTTTGGCAAGCATATTTTGGAGGGAGGAAAGTGAGTGGAAGAAATAGAATAGCCAGTTCTGAATGGGTGTAAGAAGAATACTGCAGATTTAGAAAAAGCTACAGCCCAGGAATAAGACAACTAAATGCACTAATTGAAACCAGCACTCTCTCTGGAAAGTCATGGAGGCCTTCACAGCAGACTAGAATTAGTAAATGTACAAGCTAACAATACTAGGAGGGAAAGATTGCCTGGAGGCCTTTCATATCATAACTTTTAATACCTCAAGGCAAGCCAATGAGAAAGCTGTTCACATCAAGGGTAGATTGGCAGTGCTCTTTCCAAAATATTATTTTTGGGCTGCTTCTCTCTAATGCCTGGTGATGTGGCTTCAGGGAAGGAGACTGCACGTTTGTATAGCATGTGAGTTCCTGAAACCGTACTGAGCTCTGGGGAATTCTTTTTATGGTAACCAAAGCCAAGCTAGAGCTGCTGGTAAGGATGGTGTCCTCCAGGCAGTGCTTGTTATTCAGCAAAAATAGTTGGACATTTCAGTCTATTTAAGGTGTTTTCTTTCCTTGAACACTTCATTCTGCCTGCCTGACCACGACCTAGGTAGTGGAAATGCTTGCATTGCTTGCTCGTGGTTGGATTGAAATGCATTACTACATTCTGCCCAGGAAAGCCTAACCATTTTGTTTTGGAGCTCAGTCCCTCCCTGGGATCTACTGGGAAGACTAGTATGCCCTTCAGCATAGTAGGCTTTTATTCTACATGTGTACCTTCATCCCCCCATCCAAGCTCTTGTCAGCATTTTTGGAAACTGTTTGCTGAGTATGGTATCTTTCTGAACTTGTCATTTCCTTTTTTGGACTGTTGTGAGAAAAGGTGAGAATAAACATTCAGTATAATGCATGAAATTGATATGCACAAACTGCATATCAATCAAAATCTAAGCAAGAGAACTGTAACTGTGGAAGGAGTAAAGCTGACAGTAATGGAGCCTTGTCTTGCAAACTTGGTGTGGAGTTCAAGTTAATATGGACTCCCAGGGACAGGAGAAAGGGGTCTTGTATTTCAGATCAGATGCAGGAAGCAAGGGGTTAACTGTTGAGAAGGAAAATAGTTAGATACATGGATGAAGCTCCTGAAACAGAATCTCAAATCACCTTGCATAGCACTTTGGGAAAGTTGCCCATGATAACTGTATACCCCTGGATACACATAGAAAATGTAGGAAAAATTAAAAGAAAACCATAATGTCTTGAGAAAATAAGGTATATTTATAAAACTTACAAAATATGTTTATTTAAAACACTTTATAAAATAGCTTGGGGAGTGCTTAATGCAGACTAAAATAATCTTTAGACAACAGGATGTAATTGGCCCAATTTTTCTTTATTTTAAGCATTTATACCAACAGGTAGGCTTTGTACAGGAGTTTTAAATTACTGTAACCATAAAACAGAAATTGGGGATGTGGGGAGAATCAAAGTACTCACTTTACCTAATTTAGATCACTGTTAGAGGAGGTCATATTCCCCAGGCTTATTCCACAGCTGGTGGAAGGAGGGCTGGGCTGGTAGCTTTCCACAATGTTCTAAAGCTCACAGAAATTTAAACAGCTACCATAAATTTCCAGGCTTGACCTTAAAGAAGAATTTAGGTGAACTATTTTTAGTGCCTGTATCAATGCAATTGTATGTCAGGGAGCAGTGTTGACCTAACGAGGTGATTAGGAAGTAAATACTTGGTAGTAATTTGGGATCAGTTGGGTTTGTGTGACTAGATTATATCATGCCAGACAAAATTATGCTGCACACAGAGTTGTTGAAAATCTGACCACTGATTTTTAAAAATTTAATGCTCTTGTTACCATGATCTGTCTTTTACTGGTTGTAGGTGAGTAAATAACAAATGACTGAAGGTTTTCTTAGATTTCTGTAATAGTTTTCTGGATTCTTTTTAAGTGAGAAGTTTGACAGAAGAGTCTAGGGTGGGGAAAAGTGCCAGAAATACAAACCTGGTGCTGTCTTTGAGAAATCTCTTACCTGTCTGGATCAATCTGCTCTCTAAGCTGGGGCACCCACAGCGTTTAACTTGGCGTGGCTTCAGCGCTTGGTGACAGGAGGTGGCAAGGACAGCACGGCCCCCTCCCTTGGCAGGAGCTCTGGAAAGAGACGTGCTGCTCAGGACAGAGGAAAGGAGGCTACAGCACAGTACAAATCCAACTCCAAAACGCTGACTTTCATTCCCAGGCACTCAGGCAAACAAACATCCAGGCGCTCGGGTCCTACTGGGGACCCAGAAGTGACACGAAAGTCAATGTGCAAGTCGAGCTGCAGAGCTTTTGTCAGCGGTCATGCAGTTTCTGTACAAAATCCCAGCTTTCTGGAGGCAGACCATGGACAAAACCATGGCTGAGCTCCCTGTGATCAATCTAAGCAAGGAATAGTTTCTTGGCAGGAGATACTGCATCAGACCTTAAGTAGAACGTGGCAAAAGTTACAGTGAAACAGGAAAGAAATCATGATGCACACCTCTTATCCCTGGGAAATTGGGATGGAGGGACCTGGCCAAAATTGTGTAGTTGTTGGTTAAGCTGGTAATTGTGCTCTCAACATTGTCAGCTGCCCCATAAAGGATAAAGGAGAAAGTGAAAATTGTTTATTTACCACTTAGCAGGCAATTAGTTATTTAGAAAAGAATTGCAATAAAAAAGACCCCAGTGTGGGCGTAAATGCAGGAGCTTTGAAGTCTGGCTGTGATTGTAAGTTATGCATACTTGTGGTTGGGGGAATCTTTCTATCTATCGTGTTTCCAAAGTTCAATTTTTTACAAGACAAATATGTTTAATTTTAAAAGGAAGCTGTTCTGAATGCCTAAGCATGTATGTCACTCTCCTCATTCCAAACTGGATATTAAAAAAAAATGTATTCATATAGGAGAGTGAACTTGGACTGCTAGGCTTTTGGATCCAGCCTCTGTGAATTTGAAACAAGGGACTACATGGGAAAGCAAGCTAGAAATGTGGGTTTCTAGCTGAGTTTCTGAGTGAGCCAGCTCCTTCTCCTTCTTGTCAGTTGGAGAAAGGGTTTACATTTGTTCCTGTATGAAATTTGAGTGCAGGCAGATATTCAGACAGAACTTTGGCTCTAATCAGGTAGATGAATATGTGGAAATCAAGATGACATTTTTTTTCTAAAATCTTGACCTAAAAGTGTTGTAGCAAAATCGTCCCATTGAAAGTCAGTAAATTTCTTCCAGCCTGCAGGAAGATGCTCTGAAAGCTGAACTTTTGGTAAAAGCTTAAGATTTTAGCTCACATTCAGAATTTCCTATCCTTCCTTTCTTCTCCTTCCCAAGTGAATGAAAGCATAAGAAGCCATTCCTGATGAAAAGCTCTGGGCTTCTGTGTTCTAAGGAAATGCAAATGACAAGGTCCTTGATCAGTGGAAGACCAGGAAAGCAGAAAGAGGGGAAAAGCCTCTGTATTTGCTGCTTGCATGGACGGTAGAAAAACAATTTACAGCTGCAGAAGAAAATCACGCAACTGTCTGAAAATCTTCATAAAGGGCAATATAAATTAGTAGCACTTAGGTATCAGTTTAAAATGGCATCTGAGATAACCTGTTTTCTGGGAAGTGAAGGTTTATTTTGTAAAACATCTGGAATGGACAGAAGGTTTTGTTTTGCTGCCTTAGCTGATAATCAGGGAAAATTCTAGACTGTGCTCCCAGGTCTTGCTGGGGCATGACACCCACCATGAGCCCAGAGAGAGGAGGAGTGTATGCAGCATGATCTGGGGGGCAGCATAGAGCTTACATGCTATTAATGTTCAGTGAGTAGATCCCACCCCGGAGCTTCCATCTTGCACAGGAAAAGAGGAAATGTCATCTTGTTTGAACAGGACTCACTGTTCGTGGGGGCTCCTACTTTTGCTCTGCTTGGTATGCTCTGTGTCACTTAGGTTGTACCTCTTTTTCACCAGCTATAAAATAGCAAAGATGTTTCATCATACAAGACATTTCATCTTAGGGAGTAAATGTACAAAGGTAAATGTATACATGGCTGAAGATTCAGAGAGATTCAGAGATATCAGGTTGAAAAGTAAGGAAATACCATAAATCGGTGTTTATTGTACCTACTATGCTCGCAGGATTACATTTGGCTAAAAATGATTGGTGGGTTGATCTGAAATTAAAATCTTCTTGTTAAACTACTGCTCTCTAGTTTGCAACAGGTCTGGTTCCGTGTTTCTCCTTTGGAAAGGAAATATTTTGCACAGGCATGTTACCTTGGCTTGTGTGCTGCTGTGTGCCACCACTGAGAAGCCCAATGGTGTTACAATAAGGGGATCCTGAAAACGTATGTGACCCCTAGATGCACTTTAAAATGTATTTCTCCTGTTTTCAGAGTCCGTAAAGAGAATGGAAATTCAAGAAATGAACATTTCTTACCAACACCATTTAAAGACAGCATGTTCTCTTAAGTAAGCAACATGTTTTCAATAAATTGTTTCAAGCTGTACAAATGTGTTTGCCAATCCTCAAAGCAATCATTTGCAGCCAGTTTTTTGGATGATAATAAGATTAATGATAAAATTACACTGAAAACAATTTTAAAATAACCTTAGGGATTTAACATAAATCCGTAAATACAAGGAAATTCTGAGTTAAGACAGCCAGAGTGTATTTAACTTAGTCTTGTTTTCCTCCCAACTACCACACATAGAATCACTCATTAGGAGAAAAAGCTCTAAGCACACTTGATAAAAGTACAAATCATATGTGCTGTTTGCAAGAGCTGTAAGCACAGCAGCACTCAGAGGATGCTGTGTTTATCTTAATTACAAGTGGTTCTGTGTGTTTGTCAGAATGTTTCAACAGTTTTAAAGAAAATATTGTGTTTTATTTCCTCTGCTTGTTTTTTAATACTGACTAACATTACATGTAGTTGTCATCAACTTTTTCCAGTGCTTGATTTCACAGTGTAATAGTGATCACTGTAGCTAGACTTCAGGTTTTCCAAAATGAAAGGTATTGTTTTATTACCTGTCACAATGAAAGGTTTCATCTCACGAAATCATTGTCTTTGTATATAATATCTTTGCTATACAAACTTTTGCCGTAATTACTGTGCAGTTGTTATAATTTTTCAAGATAAAATATACTAATAATTTCATAGTACTTTTGTTCATACAAACAAACAAGAGAGAAAACTCACAGAAAGACCAAGATGGTATTGGAAAAGGTCTGACCAAAGACTTTTTGGCAAATGGGTATGCCTGTTTGCATCATATAAAGTTTAATCTTGGTGGGTAATTTTACAGAAATACTGTGTTAAAAGAATATTACTGTAAATCAGTCTTTGGTGAGGAACACCCTTTCCTGTCCTAGCTCTGGTCTTCCATATAATGCAAGGTCAAATATGATGTGTAGGAGATGACTTTTTTCCCCATGTTTTCCCAGGAAGTCTGTTTCTTGTACATTCCCTATGTCTTTGAATGCCTGACTCTGAGACCTGAAACAGGTTTGCAGGAGTCAGAGAACACACAGCTACAGCTGGGTCAATCCATATGCTCAGAAAAGTTAAAAAAAAGAAAGTTAAAAATTAAATTTTACTTCTTGGCTGGATACCCAAACACCAGTGGATACATTTGGCTTTAAACTTTACCTATCTCAGATGCAAATCTGTATAATAGGATAATAATACTCACTTTGCATGGGTTTTGTACTCTTGGGGGATTTTTTTAAAGGATAGGTTTTATGCCAAATTTCTTAAGCTTACGAAAGGTGCAAACAAGGAAAATTCAACTGTGTAATTGTACTGACAATAATGGGATTTATCAGCAGGCTTAAGACTTTAAATCTGCTGCATAGACCTATAAGTCAATCTGGGGGAAAAATTATTAGTGGCTTTGAGTTGTAAAACTTCCTGCTACAGAAAACCTTGTGTAGTCTGGTATGCTCATTGCAGGCAGCACCTCTGAAGAGTGATGTTACAAAGTTCTGGCCAGTCTCTACTGAACATGTGCAAACCCCTGTTTTTCCAGATATTTTCTACACCACTAGATAGTGTTTGGTTTTCAAACAGCAATCTCTTAACTCCCCCTTCATCCCAAATTTCTACTCCATGCTCAGAGCTATGTGTGGGCCAGAGTTTTCCTATGGAAGATTTAGCGTCAGGAAAATAGCATCTCTTTTCAGCTGCATTCTTGGAAATTAGCATGGGTTCTGGCAGAAATTTTTATTAAAAGAAAAAAAAAAGACTGAAGAAGCCTCATGAGATGAATGAAATCAAGCCAAGGAGTTAAAACGGCCAAATTAAAGACAATACAAAAAGAGGTTTTATAATGAGAAGGCTTGGGCAGCTATCATAATAACAATTCTACTATATTAGTCTGTAATTAGATCATTTCCTTCTGAGGTGGCCAAGAAATAAATCCCTATAAATACAAGCTTTTGTGACACCAGTGGTGACATAATATGTCTTGCTCAAGTCATTGCCTGAAATCCAAAGCAGTGAATGTATAGAAATACAAACTGCATTGTGCAAGCAGGAAGATGGAGGAGAAGGGATGGGAATGGAGGAGAAAGCAAATTCTCCTTTTCAGAGGCTGTAAAGCTTTGGTTCAGCTTAGCTTGTTTGGAAAGTTGTGATCCCAAGTCAGAGCTAAGGAACTGCTTTTAGTCAAGGGATGTGGGTAGAGAGATTTGGGCTGATTATCCTTGGCAATTTCTTCTACTTCATCACTTTGACATAGGATATATGTGGAAAGGATAACCCCTATTGTAAATCTCCTGTTATTGATAGACTTGTGCAATTCTATGTCAGCAGTGCATATCAGAATTCAGCCCTGTTCCTGATGGTGGCTTGTGACTGGGTCTTCAGACCAAAAAAAACCAGGAAATAACATCCAGAAATCAGATCATTAGATGAAATATATTTAGGAAGTGCTGAAATGCTCAGAAAGGGAGCTCTTGAAGTTGTTGTGAACATCCCTAATTTAGTCCTCTTGTGTTGTGCACATTATACCTTCTTCAGTGGCACGAATATTATCCCTCCTGCAGCTTCCTTCCATGTACAGAAATCAGAGATTTTGTGGAGGCTTCAGGTGGTGGGTAGTAAGTAAGTCACTGGCTGAATTGGGAAGACTAAATGTCTTACAGCTATTGAGCTCCCTGAACAGGCAATTCTGTACTTAATGGCAGACTTCACTGTAACAAAATAATTTGTATCCATAAAACCAATGAGTTTCTCACAAACCTTGTGTGGAAGGGGGCTTAACAGCAGTTGTATAGACAATCTAAGTTTTGGCAATACCTGGGTTTGGGAAAGCTTTATTTTTGCCCTCTTCATGGTGTGGGTGGGCCCTGCACAATTGCTTGTGTGTTATTAATATTGCAGAAATGAATAACCATTCAAAAGGCCTTTCCTATGCATGTTGTGTTCTTTGGTCCATGAGGATTAACTCCTTTCTAGGCAAAGCTTCAAAAGGGAAAATTATGTACTATTAAAATAACTCATTTTAGAGCTTCATATTTTCACTTAGATTTTAATCAAGCTATTATTGTTATTAAAATATTCTGAAGTGAATTCAGATTTCATAAATATGGAATTTTTTCTCTGAGCTGCTTTTGCATGCAGAGCAAGTAAGAAATGTGCATGCAGGCTCTAAGGGGACTTAGTGTTCCCATAGTATTTGCTTACAGTTTTTTCAGTGACTCAGCTGGAGACCCCAGTGATCTCTGAAGCTTTTGCCACATTTATTTCTGACATCTCATAAAGTCCCATTTGCAAGAGAGTCTTTTGCTGACTCTTCTGTATACAACTTTGTTAAGATTGCCAAAAAGGTACGTTAAAAATCTGAATTAAATTGACAAAGCAAAACTAAAGACCTTGGGATAAAGCTCCTATTGCATGTTTAAATTCCCTTTTTCTGTGGCTAAGTATTACAACATTCTCTTAAGAGGAATGAATTGTGCCTTTTAGCATCTTTATTTTCCTTGTTTTGTTAGTTTAAAATCATCTTTTAGTGTTTACTTAGTATATCTAGAATTTTTTCATGGAGCTTTGTAACAACCATGTGCTCAAAACCCCAGAAATTCTGTACTCTGTGCTTCCTTTTGTCACCTTTCAGTAGCTATCAGTGAAAAGCTGTGCATACACAGACACACAGCAACCTTTTAACTTCAGCTAAAATAGAAATAATCATCTCCCCCCCTCCACATACACTTAGACCATCCCTTCTCTTCGACATTAATTTTGCCCTTGACCTGTGGTTCCATTAAAGCACATTTTTGATGGATGAGCCTGTAATATCTAACGTGTTCAGGACATTATACACAAGGCAATAAAGCACAGAGGGAGGCTGCTAATTGCTGCATCTCTCTCTTTGGGGTGTTCCTGTTGCCTTCAGCCATCCAACAGCCTTCCACTGCTGCACACCATAGCTAAATATTCTCTCATGTTAATGTTTGGTTTTCCCCCATCTGTCCCAATCACCTTTTCGCTGTTTTCCCTTGAGTGCCTTCTAAAATTTTTCTTTCTTTTTTTTTTTTTTTTAATCAATCCTACTTCTAGTTATCATGACAAGTAAGGAAACCACAGAATGGATCAGGTTTGAAGGGACCACCCTAAACCCAGTTTCAGTTCCTGCTTGCACACTTTAAATTGGGGATAACTGACTCCTGATTGATAGGGATGCAAGGGGGGATGGAAATGAGCCTGTAGCTAAGAGCTCCTCTGGCTGAAGCTGTGACATGTGACGCCAGTCAGCTACAGGATTTCTTCTGGCAGAGAGTTTTACAACTGCAAAGTTGCTGAATATATGCAATTCACTGGAAGAAATTATGTATAAAAAAATGCACAACTAACTTGTTGGGACTGACGTTTAAACACAGTAAAAATGCTGGAGCAACTATAAAATAGTGGTTTTGCTGGTGACATTAGGACATAGTTGAGGAAGATAAGCTCTAAGGTCATAAAAGAAAACAATATACTGGCTTTGGCTGGGATGGAGTTAATCATCTTTTTGGTAGCTTGTGTGGTGCTCTGTTTTGGATTTGTGATCAAAACAGCGTTGATAACATGATAACACCCCCTGTTTTAGCTATTGCTGAGCAGAACCTGCACAGTATTGAGGTTTCTCATGCTGCCCCACCAGCAGGAGGTTGAGGGGCACTGGGAGCTGGCAGGGGACACAGCTGGGGCACATGATCTGCTCAGCAATAAAGCCTGGGGGAAAGGAGGAGGGAGGAAGAACTTTGGGAATAAGGTGTGTGTCTTCCCAAGCATCCGTTATCAGTGATGGAGCCCTGCTTTGCTGGGGGTACCTGCACACCTGCCTGTCAATGGGAAATGGTGAATGGATTGCTTGGTTTTGCTCTACTCAAATGCACAGCTTTTGTTTTGCTTGTTAATTTGTATTTATCACAAAACATGAGTTTTCCCACTTTTGCCCTTTCCTTTCTCCATCCTGTCCTGCCTGGTGAGGGGTGAGCAAGGGGCTCTGTGGGGCTGGTATCTTCAAGGATGGAGATTCCACATCCTCCCTGGTCCATCTACAATTTTGTTTGGACATAGCGCATTACAAACAAAACTAAATAGAACACAGTCAAACATACTGTTTTTCCAGAAATTTAGGAGACATTGTTTGCTATTTTTCTTAAAAAAATTCCAACCTTAGCTTGCCTCAAGTAGGTTAAACCTTTTAGTCTAACTAGCTGACTTTGAAAGGGTATATTATGTACAAAATGTTGCTTCCTTATTCACTTGCTCCAATCAAGCTGCTCTAGAATAACTTTTCCTCCATTTTCTCTATTTGTTATCTTTAGTGACCTTGAAAGTATAATGGCCCAAACTCTTTTCTGTCTTACATGGGATTGGTGCCACTAAAAATAGGTCTTTTTTCAGTGATTTTGACAGGTGCTTTGGTCCAGTTTCCCAGCAGTGCTGCAGAAGTCATGCACCTGCTCCCACCTCTGGTGCATCACAAATTCAGGTGTAAATGTTCCATGGAGAGCAGAAGTTATTACTTCTTAAATTAGAATGAAAAAAAACCACATTTCCTCTCTGGTAGGCAGAAAAGTGTCTACCAGATTAAAATGCAGTTGGAAAAGCTTTGCTTGTAAAAGCAGTAATATGGTTATGGAATATTTTGCCTATGAGTAGTGGATTGGAATCCATATTTATTGGCCAGAAAGCTGATTTTGCTAATTTACACCACTGTAGCACTTCCAAAACCCACTTTGTGTTGGGGGTCCAGTTATGCTCTACCCAGAGGAAGATGTCTACCCTGACCCTCTTAAATAATCCCTTGTGCTCCATAAATAAAAAGAGCACAGGGAGACCCCTGGAAATTTAAAATGAAGAGTTTTAATAAGAAATATAACTTGCCATGGCCCAAAAGATTAGAATCCAGATTTTCCAAAATTCAGAATTGTTTCTGAGCTGAATGCTTACCCCACAGCCACTTTAATTTGAAAATTTATCTCCTCTGTGTTTTTTTCTCCCAAGGTTGCCTTAAATATCTTTAACAAATTAAAACTAAGCATTGCCAGCTCTATCAACAACTTTGCCTTTACAGATATTCCATTAATAACTTCTGCTTAAAGGAATAAAGTAAAAAAAGCAATAAATTCAAGATTTCTTTCCCCACAGTGCAGTCCACTCTCTTGCACAGAGTTCAGCTCTCAGTCCAGACCACCCACATCATGAATGAATGCTCTGATCTTGCCCTCCAACCACCTGGAACTGGATAACTGCCTTTTAAAATAGACTACACCCTCTTTTACTTCCTAATGTCTCAGGTATATTTTTCAGTACTTGAAGCCTTTGCAGACAAGGCTAATATCCACTCTGCTGTTATAATTATTACTGCAATGTTTACCATTGGGGGGAAAAGGAAAAATACAGGATAAAATCTGTCAGCACACAAAATTTTCACTAAACTCAAATTACACCTCATTATACATTTCTGCACAACAAGAAAGTCAAGCTTTCTTTAGGAAACCTGAGGAATCAGGCTTGCACACCTCTAGCTCTTGCTGTTCTGGAGCCTGCAGAAATTTGGGGGTACACAACCTCTTGACTCAGAACACTTGGGTGTTACTGGTTGGTGCTTTAGAAGAAAGTGGTTCCTTGAATCTGCACAACACCCCGGTGATTTGGGCCTCGAAAATCTGTTCTGGAGAACTGACATCTCTCAGGGGCTGTTGTCACTCTCACCTCTCTTACCTGTTGGACAAGAACCAGTCTTGTCACTCTTAGGGCTGGTACTCTGAGAGAGGTAATGCTGAAGGAAATACCTAAGATTGACAAGGTTGGGATGAGAGGCTTGAGGAGCAGCACCATGAACTGTGAATGGAAGGATCAGTCTCTCTGTTTCACACGCCTTTAGGGGACTTCAGCTTCCTTGGCATACCCACTTGAGAGGAAGAAGCAGGCTAGAATGATACAACTATAATGTAATTATCAAAAGATACCTGAATGGTCCCTTCCCATCTGGCTAACATCTTCAGAGATGAGCTCTAGGGGGGAAATTACCATCTGTGCTCTGGGAAACAAAGAGCTTTAATTTCACATCTGCTGGAAGTGGGCCTGGCTGTAGGCAGAGAGAAGGGTCCTGCTCAAGGAATCACCACTCATGAAAAATAGCAGTGATCCATGAAAATACCATTACAAGTTTGTGCCTAAGAGCCTCCATCCTACACACTGCCACAGCATCTGTGACCAGGGTCATCCACCATTTCTCTACTTTCAACCTTTGTCACAAGAAAACAGCATATTTTTTAGAAGATAGTTTCTTCTGGTTATATGCAGTGCAGAAGGGAGAGGATTAAGGCAAATAAGCAACTGCTGCTAAAGACATCAATGTGAAATACTGATCAACACCTAACTACATAAATAGTAGGATCATTTACTGTAAATGATGGACTTTGATCTAGGAGTCAAATTTAACCGTGATATAACCTCAATCATTGACCCAAAGGATTTGTTTGGCTTCATTTTTAAAATGTTCTCATCTTGTTTCTGGAAAAAAAGCTGTGATAACAGATTTGCAATGTGCCTGACCTACATTCTTCAAGTTTACAAGGCCCAACCTAGTCCACATTCACATTCCAGTTTCTCCTCCTGGACAAACCGAGGCACCTTCCAGATGTGTTTGAGGTACTGGTTATACTTCTGCACTGCAAACGCTATACTGAATCACAAGCATTATTATTTAATTTAGAACTTTGCCTTCCAGTAAACTCATCTTTTCATAGCAACAAAGCCAGTTCCACAAGGTGCAGACTGGAAGCCCTTTGAGATTGATTGCCTGCCAGGATGGGAGGAGTCAGTCCCCATTACATTAGCATCAGGAGATATGGGTTCAGAGGATGGCAGACCACCATCAGCCAAAGGAAGGTAGGAGGGAGAAACACAAACAAACTTGGAATTTTCCAAATTAATCCTTCATTGTATCCTGGCTTATCTGTTTTGTATTTCAGATTAGAAATTCCGTATTTTTAGAACAGGTACTAATCAGTTTTAAAGAAAAATTCAGTTCCCCTTACAGTCAGGGATTTAGAAAATATGTTAGCTATTCATAGGCTTAATATTTTCAATCTGTTCCTGTCATTATTCATGCAGGAGGCTAAACAGTATTTAAAAATGGGTTAATTAAAACAGTTTTTGCTAATAGGGCTAAGAACATAACCTGTTTTCCCAGACTAAATAGATGCTTATTGCAACACTGCATTTTAAACTGCATTCCACTGCTTCCAAGAGAGGTATTTAGTCCTTTGGAAAAGATCTCTTAGAAGTGAAAAATTAAAAATGCTGGCCTCATCAATTTTTACAGCCAGAACACTTTCCTTTGCATGATGGTTGCCAGGAACTTCTATCCATTAAGAATACAGACACTTCCAGAGATTCAGTTTGCTCAGGCAGATCTGTACTTTTGAGATTGCCCACAGTTACCCAACTGTATAATGACTGTCCTACAAGACCATCTGTATAAATGGAAGCTAACCTATTGTCAAGAAAGCTTTGTTGGTTTAGCTGACTACTGAAGGGGGAAGGAAATGAAAATATTTCTAAAGTTGTAAAAATTAATTTAGCTTACTGGATGTAAATCTGACAGTCCTTACTCCCTTGCTTCTCTTTATGGCACAACCCTTGCTTAGAGGTCAGCCTGAGATGAGTCTGGAGTTAAAATACTGTGATAATATAAGTCCTTCCTTTCTAATAACTGAAAATTCATTGTATTTTCTATGTTCACATTCAGATATATTTTCCATAAGTGTTTGTTTTTCCTTTTGTATCCCTCATACTCCGTTTATGCTCTTTTCTCTAGTACTGTGCTATGTCAGCTGCACATATATTTCTGATTATAACCACTATGAAATAAATTGTTTTTACTTCTTTACTGGGTGTCCCCTCCCACCTTGCTCGGATAATTTTTTATTGTTATTTCCACTGCCATATCTGGTACAATCAAAGTATATGTCTGTGGCTTCTCAGGTCTGGAAATAGTCTACCTTTTTCTAGCAGTGTTGCTAACATTAGTGTTCTGGTTTTTTTACTAAACAGAAGGCACACAAGGATATTTGCCAGCACCACATTTCAGATTTTCCAGTTTTCTTCCTTTCAACAACGTTAAATTCTTGTCATTTACATTCACCAGGCCCTGTGGGAAAAGCAGTGACTTTTGTCAGGGATTTTGAGATGTTTTGTTTATATTTTAACTCTAACTTTCGTAAGGGAAACTAGCTGAAAATGCTGTTTTTCCCCAGTTTCTTTGGAACATCCTCCTTGGCAGGCCATATGTGATTTCAAGATAACTCAATCTTCTATTCATAGTGATTTTTTGCTTGCCTTCTACTTTTATTTAGAATAACTCATTTGAATTTTGTTTTTATTGGATTCAGAGATGGCTCCTCGCTATCTGGTTTTACTGAGTCAAGTATTTGTTGCATTGTGCCAGTGGCTGACAAAAAGAACAGGGTGCCATTTTAATGTCATAACTTGTTCCCTTCTCAGCTGCTGATAATGGAGATGGGATGAGCTCAGGGACACTCCCAGAGATTGTGTTTTCTGAGGACACTGCCGGACGCCCTTCATACCCATTAGGGAAACTTCCCTTCAGTAGTGCTCCCTGCCCTTTTCCCTGATACATTTGTTGTTCCATAGCAGTCACTTGATCACACCCAGGGACGGTAGTTTGGGTTCTGTACTTCACTTCACTTCACTTCACTTTTCATCCTGTTCACTCAGCTGAACAGAAGTTATTTACATGCAGCATCAAGGAATTCATGCAGTTATTACAACTCCTCTGCTTGTATCTCCTCAGGGAGAGCAGCTCCTCTCATCCAGCTGGTTCACCAGTTCCCAGACACCTACACAGCTACACAGGACCAGAAGAGATCAATATTTTGTTTGCCGTTCACAGCAAACTTTCTGCCATGTTCTCTCTGCCTGATGCCTTTCCAGGCTCCCTTCTCAGAAGATCCTGTGAGTTTGGTGGCTCATGAGGCTTGGTCCAGCTGTGCTCCTGTTGAGGACTGAGCAGCCACAAGCCATCCCTGTGATCCAGTGTGCAGTTTCCATCAGGAAATTGCAGGCTCACAGCCCCCATAACTTCCTTCCTCCTTCAAGGAACAGGTGTCTGTCCTTCTGATCCATACTTTCTCTTCTGACCTCCTATAGGATGAATGTTTCTGCTGAGGCCATCAAAATGGTATCTCTGCAGTATCTCCAAATCTCCAAAAGGATTTCTGCACCACCTGGGTTCTTAGCAGAAATATACTGTGATTTCCAGTTGGGTGTGATAAAAACAAGCTCTCTTTCCCCCCCATGTTGTTTGTGTGGTGGTCCTCTGCATATCAACTAATTGAGAAGAAGAAACTCCTGCTGTTCCATACAACTCTTCTGTTCTACATCTGTACATCTATACTTAGAACATCTATAAATATAAGCTTGCCTCACACAGAAACTTCATATGGCATACTATGGCATTAATTATTTGCTTGCAGAAGTTCAGAACTGTCATTATTTCAGTGCAGATGACGCCAAAATTTCCTTCCCTACATGTTTGGTTCAGCACTGTCTTAACACAACCTGTAGCCTGGCTGTGTGCCTTCCACAGTGTAATTTGTCATGCATTTGTCTTGCAGGGGGAAAGTCTCCTCACCCAATGACACACATAGATCATTTTTTTCTTAGGAGTTTGCTTTGGTTTATTTTGTCCCAGTGGGAAAAAAAAAAACAGTTTGTGGATCCCACTGTGGTAAGACCCTGTTCCTTCAGCAGTATGTACTCCCACAACAGGGAGAAGGGACAATTCATTTAGGTACTCTTGAGCTGAGTACTTACTTGAGGAAGTGTCATCCCCTCAGTGTGACAGCCAGTTGATTTGACCACTTGGGAAACCAGTCCAAACCCACATTTCCCTGTTCCATTTTTCTCTGGAAAACTGAATTTAAAAGGGTGGGTTGCCACATACCCATGCAAAACACAGATGTTGGTTTCTAACAGATTTTTTACATGTGCATTATACTGAGGTTTGCTGTTTAAACACAGCTCTTATCTGGAATAATGTATACTTTGAATCCAGTAGGTTTGAAATGCTGACTGTTACTCAGTCATCAAAAATCTGCCTCTTTGACTAATTTCACGGGTTTTAACCCTTGGAGTTTTTTCATGGGTTTCTAGTAGAAGGTGCTGAGTGACCCCAGTTTAAGCCACGCCAAGAAACATTCTTGTGTTTCTGTGAGCTCCGTGTGTGTCTGCTCGCTCCAGCAGAGAAGCAGAGGGGTGAACCTCCCTAGCCATTCCCTCATGGCTCAGCCTGGGAGTGTTTGCTCTGATGCAAGAGCAGGGGTGCTGAATAGCCTATCTCCATCCCACATAGCAAGGGACTGAGCCTCTCCCTCTGCCCCCAAACCAGCATGGCCAGGGGACACTCCCATTCTGTGGGGGACAGTGCAGGAGGTGGCAGAGGAGTGAAAAGAGGGTGGACCAGGGTGTGGCCCTTCCTGTGGTGGTAGAGCCAACAGGTTCACTCCACAGCTGCCCTTGCTTCCCCTCTTCCCAGAACAGAGCAGGCTTCAGAGCACAGCATCATTAACCAGAATAAACAGAGCAATTCTCTTCGTTTGGCTTTGATCTGAACATTTCCAACCAAATTTGGCATGTTGGTTGTCCTTTCTGGGGGAGAAAACACTGCAAAAATAAACTTTCTTGAGAATACACCACGCTTCCAGATGGCAAACCCTTTAAAAAGTAGGGAATTATCTTTTTTTCTGTAATGCAAATCACAAGTGGAAAAAATAAAAACATTTCCCACATCCTCGAGTGAGCTTGAAAGGAAAGATTTAACTGTCACCTGTCAGTCAATGAAAGGAAGAAATCAGATCTCAATCTGATTAGATCATGACTATACGTTTATTAATACTAGTCCTTCTGGACAGAGCTATTAAGTGAGGGGTTAATAAGATAATTTAGGGAATCTTCTGAAGTCTTTGAAATGCTGACAAGGACATTAAGTGACTCTGCACACACAGGCAGAAATCTTTCTTTTAGATAACCATCCTGCTCATCTCTTGAAAAATCTCAGAGAGCAGAAAGGCTTTCTAGATACTTCTTATATCTCATAGGTAGGTATTAATCTAAGAGAAAATTAATATTTTCTAAAAAAAGTTAAGCTATACTTTGTGAAGGGTCAGTTTATAAGGTTGGGATAACCAGAGTTCAACCTGAGTACCATACACTTACTCTCCAGTCCCAAAGAGAGGAAAAATATGGGGTTTTGCTGAAGAGGTTCAGGGAACACTCCATAACATCCTTTGGTGCAATATTGTCTCTGTCATTTCACTAAGGGATGAGAGTACACCGCTGATCTTTCTTTTCTGGGGAAGGGGATCATTTTGAGGTTAAGGGAGATAGCTACTGGAAAAGAATCCTATTTAATAAAGGAACAAGCAATTCATTTGGCAGAGCAGACAAGAAAGGCCTGAAAAGGAACAATAATAGCGTTAACCTCAGGCTGTGTGTGGTCCACAGATGAAATGTTTTGAAAGCCACGGTTTGTCTGTCCTCGCTGAGCGGGGAGAGAGAGAAAAACAACAAACTTTGTGCCATTGCTGCCTGTGAATTTTTCGTCTTGTTACAGGAAAGGCAAAGGAAACCATGAGGCCAACTTATTCTCTGCTTGAGATTGCCCATCCTATTGTTGTGGTCATGGCAAAAACTAATCAGTGGTTTGGGTTCAATAGACCCCACCCTAAGTTCTAGATTTCACCAAGAATACCCCAAGTTTAACAAATTATTTGTTCCTTTAATCATTGTTTGCCAAGGGAAATTTAATTTAAAAGATGTATTTATAACTGAGTGAAATCCTAAGCTATGCAAACAAAATGATTATTGTTTGAAATAATTCCCATCTTGTTAGGACAAGGTCCAGAAGTCTTATTTTGTCAGAGCCAAGCTGCAATGGAGCAACCGGAATTCTCTTCCAAACCTAGTAATCCACAGCTTCAAGGGCCAAGTCCTGCCTTCAGCCCCACCACTGTATGTTCAAAGTTACTCCACTGACTTCACATTTGGCCCTATATGTGGAAAACAAGATTTCACTTTCATGTCATGTTTTGCTCAATTTCTTCTTGGATTTCTCTTTGTCCATTTTGCTCTCAGATTTAAAAACAAGACTTTAATCCAACCAGTAGATTAACTCAAGTAATAAAGAGTATTTGGTACCATGGGCCAAAAAGCCAATAGAATCTGGAATGTGCTGGTGCCTGGAACTGAGGTCCAAAGGCAAAGTATCTTTTGCTCTGACTGAAGGGAATCTGCCTCCTATTATTTTTGTATTTTTGAGGGAGGGAGAGAAATCTAGTGCATGCTATTGCATGAACTAAAATATATTTTAATTAATTTCAAACACCAGGCACCATCAGCTTTAAGGATCTCATTTCATCTTGTTTTTCAGTAAATTGTTACCATGATTGGTTCTGCTTTAGGAGCCAAAGCCTGCCCCTTATGTGTGTGAAGGCAATGAGGACAAAGGAGTCTCCATTAGCAGTCTTTCCCCTTATGTGGCTCACACAGAAGTGGAATAAGATTTCAGTCTGTGCCTTCCTCCCTTTCCTCCTTTCCACCCTGTTACAAAAAAGGAGGCAAAGACACGTGTGGGAAAATAAATTTGCTAACTTAAAGTATTTCAAAATCATAAGGCTGAATGATAAATTGTAGATCCATATGGGACTTAGGATTCATCTTTCCAAACTTTTCTCTGCAACCAAGAAATCTCAGACCTTTTTGGAGGAGAGCGGACGTTGGAGCAATGAAATGTCCCATGCTGACATGTCTCTGGAAGGATGGGCTGTGTAAGAACACAGAAATGTGAGATTAGGCAACAAACAGTGTTTTTCAGCTCCACAGTTGTTACTGGAACTGGACAAACTTGCATGTGCAGGGAAAGAAATAGAAAATAATCCTGTTCCAGAAAAGTAATTCCTTTCCTATGCATGTGAATTCAGAAACCTATGACATGATTTATTGTTTTCTTAGTGGTAGTTAAAACTCAGATACATTATTACAAAAATTTCTTGCAGGCAATAATGTTAGAGGTGCAGAAGGAACTGCAGAGGATTAGCAGTGGTCACTATATTTACTCTTGGGAAGTACCTAAGCAAAATATGTTTTCTTATGAATACATTGCCTCAGGGTTCACACCCTGACTCTGGTTTCTATCAAAAGTGCAGATATGTTTGATAAAAAATTTAGCAAGGCTGCCTTTCCATATCAGAAACATATTGCTCTCCATTAACCACATTCCCGTCTGCTTTTTATTCTGGCCTCATTTTTTGGTGTCCTCTAAAACTTTGGCTCGCTTTATATAATTTCACAGGGTTGTGTGTGAAGGAGTTTCTATTTATTGTTGTTTTTATCATTACTATTGTGGTTAGATGCACTTTCTCAGGGATTGGGGATGCTGAGCAGAAGGAAGAGGGTGGGAAGCAAATGACAAAGTAGTTGGTTGCTCTACAACTCTTCCTACAGCAGAATGTCTCCTGCCTCTTCCCACTTCTAATTAAGAAACAGGAGTCAAAATGTTTATCGTGCCCCAGGATGTCCTATGAGGTGCACTGTTGCAAGTCACTGCTCTGGGTTTCATCTAAAATACAAGTCACTGAACATTATCTTCCTCCCTTAGCTTCTTGGAGCAAAACATTCACCTATGAACAGCTAATGAGAGAAAAAACTTGGGGAGTTTTGTGTTCACTTTACAGAATCTCAGGTTGTTTGACTGTAAAAACCTACTATTATTATTATTATTACAGTATTTTCTGGAGATTTTCTTTGCAACAATGTTGCTTGTCACTGCCATCACTAGCTCTTGTGCACAGTGAAGTCCATGGTCCTACACAGCCCAATGCTCTGTGATCTCCTACACCCTTTTCTGTTCATGGGGACATTCAGGAGTGCAGTGATGCCCAGGACAGGCCCAAGGCTGCTCAGCATAAATGCAGCCAGGTTTCAAGTTCACTTGGAAGTAGGAGATAGATTGATCTACTCCTGTTCTCCACATTGTGTTTCAGTAAATTTACATGGAGAGAATATACCTAAAAGGCTTGTACAGAGCTTATGCAATTTATGAATTGCCATTTTTAAAGTGAGAAGAGGGTAGTGTTACTAGCAAACATCAGGTAGGGCTTTAGAAGGGGTTGCTGCTTCTTCAATTACGTGTTTTAAACACACATAATTAATGAAATTCCTAAATGTATTGCTGCTAGTACAGATGGTGTGAGATAGTCTCAAATGATCTCCCATCAGGAATATTTGTTAATTACTTTGCATGGTTGTACTAAGCAGAAATTTCTGTGTTAAAAGGTCCTGAAAATTACTCTCCCCCTCAGAAAATAAACTCTTCCGAGGTTTTCTCCAGGTGGTATAATGGGAGAAGAAAGGCACTGGGAACGCCTGAGATCCTGGCTAGTACATTTCAGGAAGAAACAAGACAGCATTATTTCTTCCATTCCAGTGGTAGTCTAAAATAAAAATTCAGGATAGAAAATCATACTCCAAACATTCAGTGATAAGATATTACAGCTAGGTTTTCATTCAGTTCAAGGACCATGACAGAAATTGTTGTAGTGCTTGTCAAAAGAAACAGTCATGATCATTTAGACAAAATAATTGCCTTTGACCTTTCATTTCCTAGTGAATAGTCTTCCTTCTGAAGAAAGCAGACTTCCTAATGGTGGCAGTTCTCCAAAACAGTATAGAAGTGCTTATTCATTAATGATGTGATTATCATTGGAAGATCCGTATTATTTTGGATTTTTGCTATTATGTGTCAGTTCCAAAAAGATCAATCCTGATTTCTTTCACCTAAAAGAACTGATGACTTGAATGAGAAAAAAATGAGCAAATCCATCTTACCAAGGAGTGATACATCCATTTTGTGGATATAGCACTTAGTGCTTTATCCATGTTCAAAGCAGGTGTGATCTTGGCCCCTGCATAGTCACATATTTCTGGCATGTTTTTCCCCTCTTCAAAGCTCAGAGGAGAGATTTGCAGCTTCCTAGAGCTGTCTGATTCTTCAAAAATATATTTTTTCTCTGGCATCTTCTCTGGATCTGAGCCTTCACTTATGAAACCCTTCACCAACAGGGGTTTGCAGTGTGTGCACACCTAAGTCAGTGCATCTGGTAGTAATAAGGGTATTAATTTTTAAGCCTTGTGTGGGTGAAACTGTGTCTGATACAGAATGATTTGAGTTGGAAGGGATCTAAAAGATCATCTGGTATCAATCCTCCCACCACACCTTCCACTGGACCAGGTTGCTCAGAGCCCTGTCCAACCAGGCCTTGAACACTTCCAGGGATGGGACATCCACGACTTCCCTGGGCAACCTGTGCCAGTGCCTGACATGAGACTAAATCAAAGGCTATGATGGTATTGTTAAGGCTCATGTACCACTAAGGTGATATGGCATCATTGAGATTCAAAGGCCTTGTGAGGGACCGTCTGCCTTTGCTTCTTTTTCTCTTTGGGTTTGGTGGATCCATCCTGGGACAGACACTTCACCTTCCAGTGAAAGCTGTGGCACAAAGCTGCCCTGAAGCTCCTCCAGCTCTGCACAGCCTCTGCAAGCAGACACTTCTATGTCTTCTTTCATCATTTTCCCTCCTAGGCCCTCTATGCCACAGTAGGGTGCAGGGAATTTGGTGGGAAAGAGGGAGGAGTCCTGAAATCTGGATGCAAGGGCAGCACAACCACTATTTCCCCTGTGTGAGGAGAAAGACTGTGTGGTTACCACCACCTAACTTCTGTGTGGAAGGATCTATAAATGATCAAAAGCAATGCACAACCTCACATAAATCTACTACTCTTAGTACTGATGTGCTGTAATAGCAATAGCACAATCGTTTTAGTATCATTTGGCATTGTGCACATTTACAGTTTTGTTTATCCCATGGTATATTCCCCACAACAAAGGAAATGTCATTATATGGATACATACCTCCCCTCCCACAAGCTGCACTGCTGCATCAGCAGTAGCAGGTCTCCATGTCCATAACAATATCTCCACAGGGGTTTTGCAAAACTTCATTAATTGTTTCAGCATATGAAAAAACCATAAATAAATAGTATTGACTATTACAGTCTTCTAAGCTCATTATATCTGCTGATACTGAAAATGCTTTTAAGTCCAGGAGATTATAGAGGGCAAAGTTCCTTCTGTAATGCTCCAGAAGATTACGGGAATATAATTATAGATATACTCAGACATGCACCTTGGTGGTGTTCCATACAATTGCAATGATTTATAAATCAAAGTGATACTCTCTTGACTGGATTTCTTAGAAAGCTGCTGATGTTCTACACTGGGTTGTTTTGCCAAAGTTGTGTTGCTGATTCCCATGACATACTGGTTTTCCTGATGTGGGAGGCTTGCCTCGGCTGATGATGGTTTATGAAACCCACCGGTGTAAGAAGTTGTGCTGCAATTGTGTCACGTGTCTGCAGAGCCGTGCACTTTCCAGAAAGGCATTCCATACTATTTGGTGGGTTTTGGTTCCCTTTCTGCAGGCAAGCTAGGGGAGCTGCTCTTCTTACCTTAACAAGTCCAGGTTTCTGGAGATGAAAGTCAGAAATTCCAAAAAAGCTTGATCACATCATGGTGCAATCCTGGGTTTGTGTCTGTGTCCTCTCCCTGGTTGCATCTCCTGTTATACTGCCTTGAAGTGACAAATATTTTCACCTCACAAACAAATGATACATACAGCACCTGAAGCATTACAGGGTTACTTGCTGCTTCCCAGCTCCTGTGCTTTCCTCCTATTCCGTGCTGGTTACCTCGCAGCAAATGGGAAAGGTCCACCTAACAATTGTCATACAGGACATTTATTATTTATTATGCAGCTGTTGGCAGTTATGCAGCTGGGATGAAATGCATCCCCATAAAAAGCTCTGAGAATGAGGCCTGTGCCATCACAGTCTGTCTAAATCCTCAAAACAGACTCAGGTGCACCATGTAGCAACTGGGAATCTAAGTACAGGACTGTGGTCTAAGGCATTTGAACCACATTCTATAATATTTTTAATGTGTGGTGCATCTACCTCAAGCAATTTCACTTCCCCATCTCTGGTGCTGCCTAGGCACTTTGACTAGGAAATAGCAAACACAGCATCTTTCTTTCTCGTTTTGCTGTTTTCCCTCAGAGGAACTTAGGAAATTGCAATTGTTAAATGCTGAGTTACAGCTTGTTTAGACCAAAAAAACAAATTTTGCACTATGGTATATTCTCTTCTTTAAATTTACACTATCTTTTTATGCACCTCTAAGAAACATGACATGCACTTTCCTCTGTCAGTTTAGTATAGTGCAAAACAACTTAAGTTCCCAATAGCTTCAATATCTCACATTTCTTTTTATATGCTGAGGTTCTGGCAAGGGTTTTGTGAAAACAGCAGTACAGATGTATGGTCATGTAAGAGCAGACTCATAGTTACACATTAACCTTTTAGTGGTTTAGGTTCACAGTCCCCTTGCATTTGGGCTTTTCACAATGTGTTAAGTAGAATAAATATGTATATTTGCAAGTTCATCTCTTCTGGTTGCTTACACAAATGCAGGGCAGAAAGACATTCCCCGCCTCAAGAAATTTATGACCTAAGATAAAAAATCCCACAGGCAAAACACTGCACTCCCCTTCAGCTTACAGCTCTATATACCCCATCCTTACTTTAGATTTTTGATTTTTACCTTGTCTTTCTCTTTGCTTGACTAATAACAGCATCCACTTGTCCTATAACAAATACATGTCCCTTACTTGCATGCAATGTTGCTTTGGGAATGCTATATCTAGATTGTTACAGAATAAAATTAAAGCAATGTCACTACTGACCATTAATATCAGTAGACTCAAATAATTTTCTTTCATGCTTTCATGCTCTGTTTTTATTAGATATTTAAGGAACTTTTTTCTTACTAACGTTACAGGATGTTGCAAATAATGAAAATAAGCCATTGGAACAACTTTGACATTACTAGTCAGGAACAGCTCACATTTGTTAAACCTGTTTTATGAGAACCTCTAATTTTACATTCATAAGAAAATATGAACTATACACACTTTGTACGATCTTCAATTATCAGCCAAAAATTTTAGTGTAGAAGCTAGATAATTTCCAAAATGAAGCCTGTGCTAGACTGGACCAGGATATGAAAGAGGTTAGTTGTTTACATGGAACAGAATGACTTCTTGAAAACAAAACCGTTATTGAACAAAATGTGGTGCAAATTTCAGTGTTTTGCAGTAAAGAGCCTGATCCCTCCGTGGAGATGGAGACTTATAATCACTGACAGACATAAAAGTAAG
Organism: Climacteris rufus; assembly: GCA_013398175.1. Taxonomy (NCBI): domain Eukaryota; kingdom Metazoa; phylum Chordata; class Aves; order Passeriformes; family Climacteridae; genus Climacteris; species Climacteris rufus. The sequence goes on along the minus strand of VZRZ01002702.1, from coordinate 1,984,924 downwards.
CAAGGTCATAAAATGCAGCTGAGGTTATAATAATTTTCACCTTATCACACGAAGTGATTTCAAGCCACTTTTAACCTTTGGTTATGTTGTAAATAGGTCTTTATCAAGGCTGCACATGCATGTAACAAATTAGACTTTAGCTTAATATCACCATTACTCTGTCTGGCTTTGCTCAATTAGGCATGTTGGGCACTTCTCAAATGGGATGAAGCACCTCATGTTTTTACTGCTGTGAATGCACCAAGAGCTGGGCCAGGAAGGGAGAAAAGGTACCACTGCATGTGACAAGGCACCTTCATCCCACAGCACACAGGGGAGGGGCACTGCAAGGGCTGGGAAAGGAACATCAAATTTGCTCTTTTCCTGGATGAGTCTGGGTGAAACAAAAGTTGTGGGCTCACTGCCAAAAATGAAGAAAAGAAAAAAAAGAGAGAATTTTTGTACTCTCTTGAAGTCTGTTTCTGCCCAGAAGTTTATAATCTTGGGGAGTTTTTTTTGTGTTACCTGTCCTCCTTCTCTCTTCAAGCTGTTTCCCAGATGCCTGAAATTTCCAATTGAGCCTTCCTCCTTCTGGACATGCAGTCTGCTTCTCCTGCTAAACTGGAGAATGCTGCTCCTGAGGATGAAGACATTCCTGTCCTTATCTCTGGGAAGGCAAAACTTGAGTTATTCTACATTGCTGAAAAGCCTTGTGCTGCCTCTGTGTAGAAAATTCACGTTAGAATATTAAGAAAGCAATTAGAAAATTAACACAGTAGAAATATTAAGAAGCAATAAGCATAACTGAATTTTCCCATTCTCTGGGAGGTGAATTAACTACAGCTCACCTTCTGTTTACACCCTCCTCTCTGTTTTCTGTGAGGATTTTGTTTGCATCACTGATTTATAAAGGAAATGCTGGCAACACATCCAGCTTCCAGAGGAACAGGTATACCCAGAGGCAACTTTCAAGCAATCTGAAAACACTGGGAAAAAGGAGCATTGAAAAAATTTACAATAACATTTATAGAGAATTCTAGTAGGTGCTACACTTTAAAAAAGACTGTTAATCACTACCTAGCAAAATTATTATTTGAATTGCTTTTTTTTT